>VMDO01013774.1:32992-49321 GCA_007922755.1 Pedetes capensis | reverse complement strand
GGGTTGCTATGAATCAGATCTAACTGGACAGCACCCAACAATAAACAAGTATGCACTGATCTTTTATGAAGTTTATCTGAAGTTGCTAGCATCATAGGTTTGCAACACTCTAGAGCCCTCCATCTTTTTTATGCCCATATGGGGTCTTTAGCTACATTCTAATACGAGGCCACAATTATGAGTATAGCAGAGCTAATGAAAGAAGTTTATATTTGTACAATGTCCTGGAAAATATACTATGGTTTTCATCTTTATAGATTGTAGGGCACTGCCTAGAGAGGCAGTTTGTCCTGGGGCCTATCTAGGCCCACTTGGAGGTCTGAGGCTTGTTCCCCAGGCAGTAATCTTTGCCCTACATCCAGGAACTCCTGGGTGTCGAGCTTCCAAAGATGGCTCTGGCGTCCAATCCCTTTCCTCAGACCCCTCGACACTTGACTGGCTGTTTCTAAACCACCAAATGGCTCCTGATTGGACCATTCAGGAACCACACCCGACTGGTTGCTTTTACAAACCCAAATTTGCATATCTCCCCTGATTGTCCAAGACCCATATGGAGTGGCTGCCTCTGATTAGTCCCTGGCTAGCCCCTGAAGGAAATGTAAAGGTAGTGCATGGAGCAGTCGGGGTCCATTCCACTGACCAGGACAGATGAAGCAATAAAGAGCTGTGTTGAGCTAAGCACTTGGAGTTCATGTCTTCACTGGGAAGAAAGAAGCAAGGAGCTGCCATGGGCATAAACCTTCGAGTTGTCCTCAGGGACTGGTAGAGTAGCCTTGGGCATAAGCCTCCTTTCCAGGCAATGGGGTTCTCTGGCGCTTGGCTCCCCCTCACCAGACAGCAGGTCTTCGGCGGCTGGTTCCCACTCATGGCCGGAGCAAGTCCAGTGGCAGGGCGATGCCCCACAATCGATCTTGTTTTTATAAGCGTTTAAAATTATTTCTATCACTGAAATATCTGATCTTTAAGGAATGTATTCTTTAAAAAGCATATTTCTGTTACTTTCTGTACTGAATTATCTGTGTTTATTTTTGACTGAAACAGTTGTAACTAATGTAAACACTTAGCAATCAGGATACTTTGAAAATGTTCTCTATTTTCATTCAATAGTGTTTATCCTAAGGAGTAATGTCTTCAGCATTACTTTTAGAATGATACATATTTATGATATAATGGTATACCATGTTTGGAACTTTTTACATTTTAGTTTCCAAAAAAATGATATTTACAAAATTTTTCCTCAAGCATGTGTTTAATTCTCTACTCTCTTTGATGATTTTACATATACATATCCCCTTCATCTTCTAATAATAGATTTGTTTATCTCCTTACTCAATCAGAATATTTTAAATGAACAGTGAAATAATTATTGGTTATTAAAAAAATCATGTAATCAAAGCTGAGTGTGGCTATAAATGATATACCCATTTCATCAGCTTTAAATGTACTCATTCTTTATAGCAAATTTCATATAGATATCTTTTTAAATTACTTTTGATATACAGTTTATAAATAAAAGTGGCTTAATTCTGCTATCATACGAAGAAATCTTGGTGTCAATTTCTAAACTTTGGAAATGTGAAGGACATTTCTATTTACTACTAGTAAATAATATGTATGTGTGTGCATATGTCAATATATTATAAATATATACATAGTATTATATATTAATCTAGCAGCAAGACTTCCTTTTAATATAGTCAAAGTACCATCTTACTCTAATCCATCTTCTAATAATCATCTTTCCAAATTCTCTCTTCTGCTACTGTCACTACTGGTCATGATTGTTGAACCATCCGTGCCTATTCAGTAATTAGGATAGCAAACACAAAGAATTCTGTGTTTCTGTGCTCTTCATTCTTTCTCATAGCCCTTCCATATCACCCCAAATCACCATCACCTCCCAAAATGCCCCAAGTCCATGGTATTATGATTGGATCTTAAATGTTTCCCAAAGATCTATATGCTTAACGCAAGGCCACCAGCCTGTATGTAATGGGAAGGAGTGGAAACTTTAGGAGGTGGGGCCTAGTGCAGAGAAGTTAGATCACTGCAGGTTAGATCAAGGAATATTGGGACCCTAGCCCATTCCTCTTTCTTTGCTTCCTGGCCCCTATCAGGGGAGTTGCTTTGCTCTATCACACACTCCTCCCCTTTATATTCTGCCTTATCACAGCCCAAAAGCAGTGTGCCAAGTGACCTCCAAATCTGGGAGCCAAAATAAATCTTTCCTGCTTATAAGTTGATTATTTCGGGTATTTTATCACAATAGAAGGGTAACACGCATAACTACAGCAAGGGTGCCTTAACCGTATTTTTAAATGTGTACATTAATTTCTATTGTGTTTGTACATAGATAAGTTATGAATGTATAATGAAAGATATAATTAATTTACACATAAACATATCTTTAGGCACATCCATGTAAAATAATGAAATTATACAATACATGATGGCACACAATTTTATTTACTTCTCTTTGATCAAAGATCTTAATGCTATTTTCCAATGACCCTGCAGCCTGAAAGCAAACTGATATTGCTCATAGATACTTCCTTTTTGTGTATAATATTTTCCAAAACATAACTTGGAGCAAGGTAGGAGCTGGCACAGTCTCCTGGGTATTTCATTATATTTTCATCAGAAGCTCCATAGATATTAGAACCGGAAGTTTTCTCCAGTACATTTAGATCATGTCAGAAGGAGTCAGGGTTAAGAAACAGGCTGAGAAGAAGTTGATTTCTTTTTAAACATAAGAGCAAGAGACCATTTTCGCCCTAGTTCCTCCATCAGAACTAGTACATAGTTCAAAAAATACAGATTTAAGCTAGGCACTGCTGCACACACATGTAATTCCAGCAGCTAGAAAGATGGAGGCGGTTCAAGGCCAGAGGCAGCCTGCGCAATTTTGCTAGATCCTGTATCAAAATAAAACATAAAAAAGGGGGCTGAGAGTATAGCTCAGTGGTAAAGCACTTACCTAGCATGCATAAGAACCTGGGTTTAATTCCCCAGTACAGGCAAAATGTACATAGATAAGTAGGTAAGAGGATGGATGGATGGATAGATAGATAGATAGATAGATAGATAGATAGATAGATGGATAGATAGATAGATAGAGTGATTAAATGAATAAATGAATGTAGGGTAATCTTGATCTCAATACAGGTGAAAATGAAAAGTTGAGAAGTTTCTTTTCATTTTCAGGAATGAACTGCTATAAATTCTGAAAACAGAGAAGAGAATACAGTAACTTTAGGACTTGACAATCACGAGCAGAGGAACTTAACAAGTTTTCCATTATGGAATCAGAGTCACAGTCGGGTTACAGAACCTTAGACATGGACTGAGATCAAACAAGTAAGTTCAGGAAAGGCCACTGACTCAAACCACAAGCTATTCCTTAAGGGATAAGTCTGTGAACCAACGAAAATCTGGTGGCTGAGCGCAGTGGTACACATCTATGATCCCAGTCACTCTGGAGGCAGAGGCGGAGGCAGAGGATGGCGAATTTGAGGCCAGAGGCAGCCTGTGCAATTTAGCAGGACCCTGACTCAAAATAAAAAATAAAAGAGAATGGGGTGCAGTTCAGTGGTAGAGCACTTCCCAGCATGTGCGAGGACATCAGTGGGAGTTACAGCCATCTTTAATAAAAGTATTATCTAGCAATCTAATCTTCATGTCTTTTTGGAAGTGGGTGTCCACTTAGGACTGTCCAGACAAAGGATACTCAGGATACCACTGGCCAGACTCCTCTTTAGAAAACAGAAGCCCAGCTTCTGCTTTTCCTGCCCTCCTCTGACTCAGCACTGCTTAGGCTGATGCATCTGCATACATTCCACACGGTCTAATTCTTTCTAACTTGGTAATAAAAATATGGCAAGATGGGATACACACTATGTTTCATGCATTTTAATGTCCTATTATTTGTTGACTTGGAATGAAATATAAAATAGATCTCCCTTTAGCATCTTAGCAAGCTAAATATCTTGGCCATCTGTTCATTTGTAGCCGTGTGTGTGTGTGTGTGTGTGTGTGTGTGTGTGTGTGTGTGTGTGTGTGTGTAACTTGGGGGCTAAACCCAGCCTTGCACATACTTTGCAAGTGCTCTACCATGGGGTACATCCCCAGCCCATTTTATATTTTATTTTGAGACAGGGTCTCTCTAAGTTACACAGGCTGCCTCTAGCATCCAACTTGAGATCCTCCTGCCGTGAGTGACTGGGATTACAGATATGCACCACCACGCCTAGTCCATTTTTAAATTTTCATTTTGAGACAGGTTTTCCTTAAGTTATACATACTGCTGCTAGCCTTGAACTTTCAATCCTCCTCCCTCAGTCTCCCAAATTGCTGGGATTAGAAGCATGTGCCACTGCACCTGGCTCATTTCTAGCTTTTATATGTCTCAGTCATTTCATTTCTGCTTTCAATTGTAATTGCCACTTTTATCCTGATGACACAAATCTTGAGACTCTTTTACATGCCACTTTCAGTCCTTCTCTGATCCTTGATTCATTTTAAATGATGGCTTAATCTCAATTGCTGTTAAATTTATGTTTCAACCGAAGGAGTTGACCTAAATGTATATGTTTTCCTGAAGAATACAATTCCACTTTCCTAATCTTATTTCTTATTTGATTTTTCACTTTGGCTAATGAATCTCCAGTCTGGACCCCAGAATTGTATAATTTTTAAAAAATGTCTTACCTCTCTCCATTCCATCACAGCCAAAGCTTTCAATCATATTATCTTATAGCACATTATAATTTTGCTTTCACATTGCCACCTACTCTGTTTAATTAAATAATTTGTTGACACATTCAGAGATTTCTGTTTACTCTAGCACAGGAGTTCCAGCCAAGATAATTACATCCAGAGCTTCAAGATCTGCCTATGGTAAAATATTGAGTAGGGAAAATTTATCTTTGGGCTATCTTGCACAGGATTTACCAACTTCATTTCCTGTCTTCTTTCCTCCTCCTGTCCTCCCTCTTTCTTCCAAGTATGTGATGTGACCATCCATTTTGGCTCTTCCCATCCATTCCTGGCTTAAAATTCTTTTCTCCATTGTCTTTAAACCTAATTTATAAGGTTTATAAATGTACTGAAAATAGCAAAACGCCAATCCTACTATTCTCACTAAAATACTAATAAATAAGAAAATTGTCAGTTCATAAGCACTTGAGTTAGTTCAACTCTGTTGATAAAATGGTACTTATTCAGTGTTATCTGTCCTTAATGCCACGGAACGTGCTAAGACATTAGTACTTTTAACTTCTTTTTATGTATGATAAAACCCAGGCACAGAATGACTAAATTACTTGCTCTAAGTCAGTCAGTGTCAAAGCTATAAACTGGCTAGGCAGCCTGTGCAACTTAGCAAGATCCTCTCTTAAAATTAAAAAAAAAAAAAAAAAAGAGGCTGAGGGGTTGGCTCACTGGTAGATCACTTGCCTACCTTATGCAATGCCCTAGGTTTAACCCCCTAGTATTGGGGGAGAAGGGGAGATATATGAATCCACTCAGTTTAACTGCAGAGCAGTGCTGTTTAAAGGAACTTTCTAGAATGATCAAAGTGGTCCACATTTATGCTGCCTATCACAGATTGTGGCTATGAACATTTGAAATGTGGATATTTGCAACTAAGGAACTGATTTTTAAATTTTATTTAATTTTAACCAATTTTAAAGCCATAGCTCCTGACCTGCAGGTCGCCTTCTTGCCACTACACTCTGTTTCTCTCTGGGACACAGCAACAGTAAGATGGAAAAGGACAATGCTGAATAAAGACACCAGGTATCACTTTACATCAGAGATGTTGGCGGTTGAATAGCCTGCTCTGGAAGATTCTTCAATCTCTGAAAGAATAAAAACTCTCTTCAAGCTGGAAAAATCAGTCTGGTTTTGAAATGTAAAGGCTGGCACCTCCTACCAGTTACTTCTCTTCAAGGCACTTCTACCAATAGAAGATCCCAGTTAATTTCAGCCTTGCTTCCTCTGAAACTCTTAAAGGAGAGGAGAGTGAAGTTCTACAATTAGACTTAAGAGTGGAGTTTAAATATTATGTTTTATTTTAAGCCCCTGAATTCCTAGACAACCAGACCCAAATCCAAAATACAAGTTTGAGGAGGTAAGTAATGGAAGTAGTTCTTGACATGGGCATAACAAGAATATCAACAATAATATCATTTATTAAACATTTGGAAGTCTAGCAAGCAACTTCAATATCTATTATACTATTGTCATTTTGCCCTTATAATCTTATAAACTCAGAATTATTGATTTTGTTTTTCAGATAGAAATCTAAAGGCATAGGGAGATTGTGAAGCCTGTTGAAGGTCATGTGTCATGTAAGTGTAATGATTGGAGCTGCTGTCTTTTCATTATGGATCCAAAGCCCTTCCTCTGTGCAAATCATCTTTCTGCTAGAACTGCCTCAATGAAGCATCTGATGCCTGGGTGTTTAATTCTAGTGTCTAGTGTCAGCTTCAATATCAGTCACCTGGATTACTGCCTAAAACTAGCCAAAGACACTGAGAAGATTACTTGTGAAGCACTTTATAAACAATTGATTCAATTTATAGATCATTTTCTTCAATATCATCAGATCAATCTCCATGGCAAGGTTTCATTTATGTCACTTAAAACTCCAAAAGAGTGCTGCGATGATCAGCCAAAAATATCCCAAATGTTCACAGAAGCAATCTGATTCCATCAATTAGTAGAGGTTCTTTGTAAATGTCATATGTCTGTCAGCTTGGGCTGTGGGGGCTTGTGTGTTGCTGTGATGCTAAAAGCTATGCCACTGGTATTTCAAATACCAGCAGTGTCACCCATGGTGAACAGGTTTCGGCTAAGCTTCCAGAATATGACAGACTAGGGAGAAAGACCTGGCAGCCAACTCTTGAAAAAATTAGCCACTGGAAACCCTATGAATAGCAAAGAATCATTGTCAGATATAGTGCCAAAAGATGAGCCTCCTAAGCAGGAAGGCATTCAAGACATAACTGGGGAACAGCTGCCTCCTCAAAGTAGAGTCAACCTTAATGATGGAAATGGAAGCTCTTAAGACTTCCATTTGCTGATGTTGTTGTTGTTGTTGTTAGGTGCCATCGAGTCGGTATCCGACTCATAGCGACCCTCATAGGGTTTTCAATGGCAGACTGTTTCAGGATTGCCTTGGGAGTGGATTGCCAGGCCCTTCTCCCATTTTTGCGGTGCTAGAAATTGAACTTGAGACCTCAGAGACTGCAGCACAGTGCTCTACCAACTGAGCTAAATCCCAGCCCTTTGCTGATGTAGCATGACTCAAATTGAGAAGAAACATAATGAGTCAAACATTGGGCTCAACATAGAAAAGATTGTGTACATGGCACAGTGTTGGGTAGTATTTCATTCTGTTGTAAATAGTGTTGCTATGAGTTGGATGCCTGCAGCCGTAGCCCTGTGGCATCCGATTCCGTCAGATCTCGGAAGCTAAGCAGGGTCAGGCCTGGTTAGTATCTGGATGGGAGACCACCTGGGAACACCAGAAGTTGTAGACTTGGGAGAAGGACATGGCAACCCCCTTCCAAAAATCAACCTGCCATTGAAAACCCTATGAACAGCAGAGAAGCACTGATAATAGTGTTTCCCCTGTTGTACTATGAGTCGGATACCGACTCGACGGCACCTAACAACAACAACAACAACAAATGAGTTGGATGCCTGCAGCCGTAGCCCTGTGACATCCAATCCCATCAGACCTGGGAAGCTAAGCAGTGTCGGGCCTGGTTAATATTTGGATGGGAGACCACCTGGGAACATCAGATACTGTAGGCTTGGGAGAAGGACCTGGCAACCGGCTCCCAAAAATCAATCTGCCATTGAAAACCCTATGAATAGCAGAGAAGCACTGACAAAGTGTCTTACCTGTTGTGTGTAGGGTCACTATGAGTTGGATACCAACTTGATGGCACCTAACAACAACAACAACATGAGTTGGATATGACTCAACAGTGCCCAACAATAACGACAAAAAAAAAAAGTCAATGTAAAACCTCAATTTCTGATGGAATTGCTGATTATTCTGATCTGATCATTCCACATTGTCTATACATATTGAATTATCATATTGTACCTTATAAATGCCTGCAGCTATGCCACTGTGGCATCCGATCCCATCAGATCTTGGAAGCTAAGCAGGGGTGGGCCTGGTTAGTACTTGGATAAGAGACTGCCTGGGAATACTAGGTACTGTAGGCCTGGGAGAAGGACCTGGCAACCCACTCCCCCAAAACAATCAGCTATTGAAAATCCTATGAATAGCAGAGAAGCACTAACAATACTGTCTCACTTGTTGTACGTAGAGTCTTTATGAGTTGGACACCAACTTGACAGCACCTAACAACTGCATAAATATGTACACATACTATGCGTCAATTAAAGAAGTCTCCTAGCTAGGTGTGGTGGTGCATGCCTGTAATACCAGCAACTCAGGAGGCCAATCATTTTTCTGAGCATTGCATTGGGAAAAGCTGTTGCAAAAGACTTCTTTAAAGTGTTGAAAAGTAAAGATATCACACTGAAGACAAAGGTGCATCTGACTCATGACATGGTATTTTCAATTGCATCATATGCTTGTGAAAGCTGGACATTGAATAAGGGTAGCAAGAGATAAATTGATGCTTTTGAATTATGGTGCTGGAGACAAAAATTGAATATACTATGGACTGCCATAAGAGTCAACAGACCTGTCCTAGAAGAAATGTAACAAGAGTGCTCCTTTTAAGCTAGGATGGCTAGACTGCATCTGACGTATTTTGGACATGTCATCAGGCGGGACCCATCCCTGGAAAACGATCTCACGTGTGGAAGAGTGGCAGGTCAATGAAATAAAGGAAGACCCTCAACTAGATGGATTGACACAGTGGCTGCCACAATAGTCTTAAACATAAAATAAGATCACGTGCCTGGCACAGAGTCTGGAAGTATTTCATTCTGTTGTACATAGGGTCACTATGAGTCAGATTCAACTCATCAGTACCTAACAACAATAACAACTAGCATAATTTGGCAGTGATTTTGACAAAATGCAAACTTGACAGACATGGAAGATGGTGAAAGACCCTCTAGGTTAAGTTCCTTTGAAGAGGAACAAGTTAGGGGACTGTAAAGTCTAAACAGAGTAATGATTGTACTCTCTGATACTTGTGCTCACTTTGGGTTTATATAAATTTCTTTAACACAGTATCTTTATTTTTCTTTTCTTCAACCATTTCATAACATTAAGATAAAATTTTTTTGTTTAGATTTCTGCCCAATAATTCATTCAGGAAGAATTTATTTCCTACATACTCAATGCTGTAATAAAAGGTGAGAAAAACTTCACTCTAGTTATGGCCTAAAAATATAAACCCTAAGGAAACTATTTAACTTCTTTTAATGCCTGTGTTCCAATTTCCAAAATAAGACCAGATCATGGCTCTCAAATGCTTACAGGGCCAACTGAGATACTTAATTTGCATATTAACCCAAAAGGTACATTCTTCACTTTGACAAAGAAACTTGCTCTGCACATTTTTTTAAAACCCAAAGCCCTCTCAGATTATAACTTGTTTTCCCATATCTGAAAGTCAGAAATATTTTTCCTCCTTCTCAATTCTGCTATAACTAAATATAATATAAATATAATGCTCAATGTCAGCAGACCATTGACTCCAATGACGACACTCTGGAGAGCTCAGCCTCATCACCAGAGAGCATGTGCCACTCCATAGAGCAGGTGGCCATAGTGAATACAGGAAATCAAAGACCAAATGCAGAAAGACAAGCTCAGTGCTACCTAATACTCCAAATTTTAAACAGAAGCCAACATACACATTTTTTATTTGAAATATACTCACTTAAAATATTTGGCAATCAACTCAAAAAATTATAAGAAGTCAACTTGGGTCATGACTGTGGAGAACAAATAACATACATCTGGGGCTAGCTATCAGTTTGAGACTTTGGGACTAGTTGGTTTCTATAGACTCTTTCTACTTAAACAGTTTTATGACTTTCATTAGGGTACCCTGAGGTTTGGGTCATAGTGGCATGAATCCAATTAAAATCACAGCTGTAAGTGCCAAAAGAGAGTCTCAACCTTATATACACCTAGAAAAAAAATAGGTCCTAAGAGAAGTCATTCATTATGTTTAATAAAGAAGCTGGACGCAAGCTAAGAGGAAGATCATTAAATTTAAATCAGGAAATATATATATATTTAGGTGCTGGTTATAATTCTCTTGAGACCTATGGAACAACAGACCTGTGATATTTGATATTATTAATACTGACTAAGAGTTGGATTCATTTTCTGAAGTGGAAATTTCACTTTGGTGCATTTCTGAACAGTATTTTATATCATCAGTTCCCACAGCATCCTAGAGAGAGAAAGTGCAAAGCAGTTCTTGAGATTATTCACTGGGTCGTATTATATTTCCGGTCCCACTAGTTTGTAGACGCACAGCTTCCATTGCGACATGCACCTACTACTGTGTCAGTGTAAGGTATCTCAAAGTATTCACTGGGACCTATTTATAGAGATCCAGACAATATGACTTCACATCTTGATATGGTATTTATTAGCTGTGTGACCTCAGAAAAGTTACTTAAATTCTCTGGACTTACTTTTCACCTGCAAAATACAAGTTGTCAAGAGTATTGATCAAAACACCACATGTAAAAGGCTGACATAAGAGAGGCATACTTACTAAATGCTGATTGAAGAGTATGAGTGACCAATTTTTTTTTAGAAGATTCTAGAAAATCAGTACAGGGTTTCTCAGGAGATCCTACTAAGATACTAGGAGGTTGCACCAGTGGTAGGAAAAGGCTGGACTTAGATTTTGTGCATAGGAAATTATACATAACCCAAAGCTTATTTTACCTTTACAGCCACCAGCTCATCAGAATCTGAACTAATTCATGAAGGTGTTAGGCATGTGAACATATAACTTAATAATAAAAGGAACTGAGAAAATTTTAAAAATGCTTTTTACATTTTAAGAAATCAACCCTTTATTATTTATACAATTTGCTGTATCTCAGATCATTACAAAAGCTCGATTTAAAAATGACCCGCTTTATACTCCCGCATTATCAGGCTAGAAATTAAAGCATAATTGATACAGGTAAGAAGTAGCAAGGTGAGAAACTCGTGCTGTTCAAGCTTAGCTTGTGCCAAGAATTGAATTTAGTTTATGAAAATTTCAGAGACTATCTCTGTCATAGCCACTCTGACCTCATGAGACCCTCTGCATCAATACGTCCATGAAACAACCCCACGTAGCCAGTTTCTACACCAACAGAATCTTTTAACTAATAATTAATCAAGACACAAAAACATTTTATCAAGAATAGAATTGAAGGTCAGGGTAAAAACTTTTGCCTGGTAGATTTTGTCACTTTGTTTTGTTGGGGGAAGGGGAAATCATTTCAAAATAAGCAGTAACTTAAAACTTCTGATATTCTGAGTTAGTTTTACTATTAAAGACTTAGTAATTTTTACTTTGGGAGTTACCCTTCCAGCACAGCATTTGAATCTTCTAACCTTCAGACCATTTTGCAATCTCCCCAGCCTGAGAGAGGGTGTGCAGATTGCTTGAGATATAGACTAACAGCTGTGTTATTTCTGGGAACTCAAACACTTTGAATATAGGTCTTGGCAGTTGAAATGCTAGCCTGAAAACTCTGCAAGTGAAGTTCTTTGAGAATTTATCAGTTTGTGTTTAGGGACTTTTCAAATGGGAGAATGAAGTTATTCATGTTTTCAGAGGCAGTTCCAAATTCCAAATTGTGTCAAGGGTAAAATGTTTCTGTTTGAAAGCCCAAGGCAGAATTACGTAACCCAGAAGAGGACAATATAATGTTACCCATGGAACATATTATAGAGTTTTAAAATTTTGCTATTATAATTCTGTAAGTTTACGTAATAGGAAGTGGTTCTCTCTTGCCCCTTAGGAGAACTGAGCATGATTTTCATAATAAACTTGTAAGGCCCAGAGAATTAGAAATTCAAATAGCTGACATAAAGAAAGAATGTTTTGCTTTATGTATGTCTACATTTGTAAAGCCATCTCTCGTGAGTTTTACCAGTGGCATGCTCAATAGGTTTTCCCATGTTGCCACAGGTATTTATGATTTGGATACTTCTTTCTTTTGTTTAAACAATTGAGACTTAGAATCTGTAAAGCCCAACGATCACATTTGGTTTGCAGAATTCACTAGTCAGATGTTTTTCCAGTTTGTGATGATTCTTTCACTCATGTTTTAAGCCATGGAATGGGATGTAGGCTGCATACCACTAGAACTCAGACAAGGAAATATACATTGTAATTGTAAGTGTTGAGAAGAAGCATGGAAGGACTTCTATCTGCAGTAAGAATTTTCATTTTAAAGGGCTGGGGATCTACCTCAGTAGCAGAGCACTTGCCTAGCATGGGCGAGGCCCTGGGTTTCATCCCCAGCAAGAAAAAAAAAAAAGTTTTATATTTAAGTTTGTCCACAAGTTTCTATTATTTATTTTTTACTATTATTATTTTTCTTTTTGTGGTAAGGGGGGTTGAACCCAGATCCTCACACTTGCATCTTTGCAAGTGCTGTACCACTGAGCTGTACACCCAGCCCGTTTTGTTACTTTTTGAGAAGGTCTCGCTAAATCACACAGACTGCCTCTGGTCTGGAACTTGCAATCCTCCTGCCTCCGCCTCCTAAGTGGCTGGGATTACAGGTGTGCCCCATCACACCCAGCTCTCTATAATTTATTTCTATAAATAAGCTGGTTAAACTAGCAATAGCAAAGAAACTAATAAAAGTTTCTGGCTGGTTAGGAGTTGAGGGTTTCAAGAAGTAAATTCTTTATTTTTTTTTGTTGTTGTTGTTTTTTCGGTACTAGGGATTGAACCCAGGGCCTGGCGCTTGCATGCTCTGCAAATGCTGGACCACTGAGCTACATGCTCAGCCCTTTTGTTTTATTATTATTATTTGAGACAGGGTCTTGCTAAATTATGCAGACTGCCTCTGGTCTTGAACTTGCGATCCTCATGCCTCTGCCTTCCAAGCCACTGAGATTATAGGTGTGCACCACCATGCATGGCTTAAGAAGTAAATTCTAATTAAAAAGTTGAGAGATGGAAATATGGATAAATAGTAAAAAAAAATGGGTGCAATATACAACCCAGAATATCTTGTTCTCAAAAGTCATGGTTTTTCTAAAAATAAAAATGAAAAAAAAAAAAGTCATGGTTTTTCTGCAACCCTTTTTGCTGCATTCTGTCTATAACTACTTCTATTTGCAAACCAAGCAACTGTACTCAAACTATTGATATCTACCTCATAGTATTTGCAAGCAATGGATTTGTTAAGAATGGTGGCTAAGGGGAGAGAAACACTATTCATCAATAAGAGAAATTGAGAAGACAGCTATTCTTGTAGGTTCTGCATGTCAAGATTTTTTTTAAAAAACTAACATTTCTTACAGAAACTCTGATACATGTCCTAAATAATCACAGTAAAAGCACAGGGTACTGTAAGAATTTAAGGAGAAAATACAAAGGATTTAGAACTTAAAGTCTCCCTAGAAGTTTCTTTCATCACTAACAGAGCAAAATAGTCAAAATTATGTAACCAAATACTTTTGGGGTGGGACAAACTATTTTGTTTAAAAAGCATATAAAGCCAATCTAAACTTTATTCCAGCTGGTATTTTCTGTTGTGATTTTCTGGCTTTATGGGGAGTGTGGGTAGACAAAATATTTTTTTCTGCAGAACCTGAAGATGGACGATGTTGTGGTTGTTCCATATCCCTTTCAAAGGGCCTCTTCTACTAATCCTTACAAGGGCTTAACACTTGAAGCAACAGATTAATATGTATAACCTTGCAAAGGTAAATGTATTAAACAAACACATCCTTAACATAGTACTGCCTAAAATTATTATGCCTATTCCACACACTTTTGTTTCATCTTTTTTCCTGGTAGCAGTTTAATTTCAGGGCATACTTTTTTGATCTCATAATTCTCCAAACAATATTGTTTCTCAGTTGATTTTTCTTAGCAGATGAGAAGAAGAAACTAAGAAATCTGTAATCTATAGAATTATATCATCTGTAAGAATTTGGCTATTTGGAGTAAATAAGTTAACCACCTTATGTCCTTAAACATTCAACATAGTGCACATAAATCTGCAAGTACATGAATAGTTATAAATTTTTGAGTCCTATAGGTTTTATTTTTGCCATTTTTGTTTATATATATGTATATGTATATGTATATATATATACATATGCATATATACACACATATATATTTATGTATTTATTTTTACCCAATTATATAAGAGCCTATCAGTTCACTCACATTCAGGTATCGACATTCATTTATTTCTTGTTAGGTGCCATCAAGTCAGTGTCCAATTCATAGGGACCCTATGTACAACAGATGAAACACTATTGTCAGTGCTTCTCTGTTATTCACAGGGTTTTCAATGGCTGACTGCTTTTCTGGGGGAGTAGGTTGCCGAGTCCTTCTCCCAAGCTTACAGCACCTGATGTTCTCAGGCGATCTCCCATCCAAGTACTAACCAGATCCAATCCTGCTTAGCTTCCAAGGTCTAACAGGATCGGATGCCACAGTGGTACAGCTGCAGGCTTCACTTATTTAGCAAATATTTATTAATCATCTGGTGCATATGCCAGGCAATAACTAGGAATTAGGCCAGGAAAATCTATAATGACCCAGCATAAAGGATAGATAGTTAAGCAAGAAGTAGCATAAAGATGCTAAAGTATAATGACAGAGGGCTTACATGTCAGAAACAGCTTAGGTAGGATAATTTAAAGCTGGTAGGAGGCATCTCTCACATCTTGGTATTCGTCTGTACCTACAATGATTTATTTGTCTGTTTCCATGTTACTATATGTCTGCTCCCACTACCATGCATACCTCTTCAGGACTGTGACTGTTTCTTTCACTGCTATATTGCCAGAGCCTAAAGTAAGATCTAGTACACTATTGTTGTTGTTATTAGGTGCCATTGAGTTGGCTACAACTCATAGTGACCCTATGTACAACAGAACAAAATGCTACCCAACACTGTGCCATGCACACAATCTTTTTATGTTTGAGACCACTGTTGCAGTCACTGTGTTTCTTCTCACTTTGAGTCAGGCCACATCAGCAAATGGAGGTCCAGGGGCTTTACTCTATTCCCATCATTAAGGTTGACTCTTGTTTGAGAAGGCAATTCTTCTCTAGTCATCTTTTGAATGTCTTCAGCCTGGAGGTTCATTTTCTGGCACTATATTTGACAGTGCTTCTCTGCTATTCTCAGGGTTTTCAATGGCTGTTTTGGGAGTGGGCTGCCGGGTTCTTCTCCCTAGTCTCAGTCTGGAAGCTCAGCTGAAACCTGTCCACCATTAGTGGCCATGCTGGTATCTGAGACCAGTGGCATACCTTTTAGCCTCACAGCAATATGCAAACCCCTACAGCATGACAAGCTGATAGACACATGGGGGCTGGCACACGAGAGGCATGCCATAAATATTTTCTGACTGAATGACCAACTGTTAAGAAATGGTGCTGGGTATGGAGATAACAGCTTTCTAAGCTATGCTCAGGAATTCAGACTTCATCTCCCAGCCAGGGGAAAGTGTGGGATGGTTTTCAGCTAGAGAATGGCAGCATGGTCTGATGTAACATACCACTCTGGCTCCATAGAGAAAATGGATTGGGCAGAGAAGGGCCAGGACAATGACCTTCAGGCAGGGAATTATAGCTGGATTGGCTCAAAATGGACAATGACCCAAACATCAGGGTGACGATGGGGATGGAGTGAAGCAGACAGATTCCCGAGATATTAAGGAAGTAGAAGCATCAGGCCTTGGTGAGTGATTTGGTGGCAGGAGAAAGGGAATATAATCCCAAACAAGATTCCGAGTTTGGATTGCCAGTGGAATAGATGATGTTAATATTCAGAAAGCACTGGAATGGGCAGGGTTTTCTTGAGAAAGATCTCAAATTCCATGGTGAACATGTACTCTTTGGGGTACCTGGGTGATATCCAAGTAAAAATGTACAATAGATAATTGGATGTTTGTTGAGGTTTTATGGCTCTAGCCCGGCTAAAGTTAGGGCCAAACCCACAACATAACACGTGATCGATGTCGGGAAAGAAGGACCTCGGGAGACCTTCAGGTGGTTGGAAAAGGACAGGGAAGGTTTATTGGGGTGCTCCCCTTAAGGAGAGCAAGGAGCAGGCAGCCCCTATAGAGCAAGGCTCTACCCCTTTAAGTGCTGGCTCTATGCC
>VMDO01013774.1:0-32892 GCA_007922755.1 Pedetes capensis | reverse complement strand
TCCTTCTTTACCTCCCTCCTTCCCAAAGATGGGAGGAGTTGGGAGGCTCTTCGTGGCTTGCTACATGCCTTTGGCTCTTCGGGGCCCCTGGGCTTGATCTCGCCGGCTTGCTAGATGGTCTCGCAGAAGTAGGGAGCGCTGGTCCAGGTGATGAGGTTCAGAAGATGGTCAGTGAGGTCAGGATCGGTGGTGCTACAGGAGGGACTGAGGGGGATTAGGGGTCCAGGAGCCCTGCTTTTATAGGGTCCTGGAGGGGTCACATGGTGGGATTCAGCCAATCGGGGCACACAGCTGGCAGGTACAGGGGGCAAACGGACATAACTGCCAGATGGAGACAGTTACTACCTGCACAGTGGTGAGGGGAGCCAATCAAATTTATGGTGGTTGAGGCTGGTCAAGCTGGCCGGGGGCCATCTTTGCTCACTCGATGGGAGGGGCTGTTTTGAGTGAGTGAGATGAGCCCTGGGGTCAGCTAGGGGTCAGCCCCTCAAGCTGTCATGAGGGACCCTAGCTGGAAAATATTATTTTAAAAATCCCCAACAGATGTTGTTGTTGTTAGGTGCCATCAAGTTGGGTCCAAACCCCTCACAGGGTTTTCAATGGCTGATTGTTTCAGGACTGTTTTTTGGGAGTGGGCTGCCACATCCTTTTACCCATGTAGATAATTAGATATATAGGTCCAAAGCTAAAAATGGTGTTTGGATTAGAAATAAAAGTTGAACTAGCCCAACACAGAAACTTGTTGGGAAGTTACAATCTGAACAGAACATTTTTTTCCTTTCCATTTTTAGGACACTTGGTGAGCCACATTTGCTGAGCATTAGCTGCTGATGATGAGAAATTCTTGGTGTTAGACTAGTCTTCAAGTTGAAGTGTTGAACTACACTGACAGAGTCCAGGCCTACTGCAATTTCCAAATTGCTTGGCAGCTGAAAGAGGTGAAAAACTCATTACCAAGCCATCTGTCCTAAGATTCTGCTCTGATTACTAGGCCAGAGGAACTTGAATAATTTGGGGAAAATCTAAATAGCACACACAATTTTGGTAAGTTCATTCCCTATCTGTCCTGTACCCTAGTTTCTGGTGCATTAACAAAACCCTCAGAAAGCTATGCAAGGTGGCAGTATTGCCATGCAGATACCCTAGCTGAGGCCTTCATTTCCATAGAAAACACAATTTAATAGATCAGAGCTCTGTCCATTAAATATACCACTTTGGAGACATAAATAATATTTGTTACTAATATGATTTTTTCCTTTGTACTGTGCTTTTAGTACTGAGTTAAGGTATTCCTGTAGAATAAAATTAAAAGATAATAGTAACAATGAAATTAACCTAATGGTCAATTTAAATCTTTTGTTTGTTGTAGGGAAACTTTCCTGGATTTGAATCTTTCCTCTCCTTATTCTCCACAGTCCCCACATACTTTCTTCTCCTCTCCTCTCCTCTCCTTACTTCTTTTTTCTTCTCTCCCTCTCAACCTCCCCACCTACTTTTCATTTTTGCCTTGCATAATGAAGAAGCATGTAATTTTGAGTATGACAGAACTAGGTTTGAATCAGTTTTCTACCTTAAATTAACTGAATGTTCTGAACCTGTTTCCTAAGTTTTAAATGATAATGATAATATTGATTATTTAAAATATTGCATAGTGACTAAGAGGGTTAGATGAGAAAATATACACAAGTCATTTCAGAATAATGGCTCGTGGCAGGTTTTCTATAAATGTTGTTTGTAATCCTTTTCCATGTCCATTTTCCTTCAAAAAAGAAGGCTATTCCATCTTAACATCATGAAAATTATTGAGAATAATTAAATTAGATTCATAAAATCATGGAAAAGAAAGCCAGATGGAAATGGGTTCAGAAGTGAATAAAAAATAATGACTTAGAAACAGTAAGTGAAGTCAAAGAATTTAAAAGGATATAGAGAAAACAGAACAACAGTACAAAGGAGAACTAAAGCCAAGGAAAATGTGAGTGAACTTTGATTTCTCTTTTTAGAATGAGGTGACTTAAGTATGCCTAAAACAAAAGGAGAAGAGAACCAACAGAGGAGAAGAATGTAAAAATGAGAAGTAACAATATGGAGCAAAGTCCTAAAGGAAATGGAATAGAAGAGCAGCACTGACAAAAGTGACCACAGCTGCTGAAACAAATTGCCAAACGAACTTGAACCCCTCTTGGCAATACAAGGAGCACCGTCGGAAACCAGGTATTATGATGACCTAGAAATTCAATTGGAATTTTACAACTAGCCAGCAGCACCCAGGACTTCAATGGCTCTGGGGTGTTCGAGGTGGAGGAGTACTGAACAAATCCCCTCCATAGAGCTGCCTTTCCCTGTTGCCTGAAATGGCAGTCACTCATTACATATTCAGTGGTTGAGAGCCATGTAGCTTAGTGAAGAGATGCTGGGAGGTGTGGCCTCAGTGTGAATGACAACTTCCATCAGTTATTTGCATTATTTAGGGAGTATTATTGAATTTCCAAGAGCCTTAGTTTATTTAACTCTAAAATAAAAATAATGGCTTCTACATAATAGAATTGAAGGTATGCCAAGTAATTAATAGTAATTAGTATAGAGCAACCACTTTTGCTTTCCTTTCCTTTCTTTTTCTTTTCTTTTCTTTCTTTCTTTTCTTTTTTCTTTTTTTCTTTTTTGGTACTTGGGGGTTGAATCCAGGGCCTCACACATACATTGCAAGTGTTCTACCACTGGGCTACAGTCCCAGGCCATTTTTTATTTTTTATCTTCAGTCAAGGTCTTGCTAAATTACACAGGCTGCCTCTGGCCTCAAACCTGTGATCCTCCTGCCTCCTGAGTTGCTGGGATTATAGGCGTGAGCCACAGTGCCTGGCCAGGAGCCATTTTCTTTGTGAGATCTTAGAATATGTGATTTGCCTACTTGCTTGTTAGTGAATAGCTTTTATTTTCATAAAACTTTACAAACTAATAGAGGACATCTAATACAGTGTGCTTGTAGAGCTTTGAGCTGCTCTCACTATCACTATTGCTGAAGAGATAGTCCCAGGATTTTGAATGTGCCTTAAGCTAATAGTCCTGTGAGAGTCCCCAAAATAACCCAGGCCTTTTGTTCCAAAGACATAGATGATGCAGAAATTACCTGTGGTACCCATCTTCAACAAGAGAAGGGGAGATATATTCTTACTAAAGATTCCACATGCTGAAGGTATTAGCTTCAAAAACCTTCCCTGAGACTTTGGTATCTATTAATCTATTTTTATCAGGTTTAAACCCATATGATTCTTTCCTAGTATGACAGTGACACCAACAAAAGCACAAACCATAGAAATTCAGAGGTTAAAAGAATGTCACTTAAGAACATGATTATCATTGTTGTTATTGTTAATTTAATAAGTATTTAGCCAATAATTTTGATCAGATCAATCCATATTAAGAATACATTTTTAAGCCAGGTGCCATGGCATACACCTGTAATCCCAATGACTCAGGAGGCTGAGGTAGAAGGATCGCAAGCTTGAGGCCAGAGGCACTCTGCATAACCTAGTGAGATCCTTTCTCAAAATAAAAAAGGTGCTAAGAGTGTGGGGGTGCAGCTCAGTGGCAGAATGTTTGTCTAGCATGAGGGATGCCTTGAGTTCAACTTCCCACTACTGCAAAATTAATAATAATACATTTTTAATATAAAGAAGGCTTAATTTATGAATAATTCTGTTTTTGTGCTGATTTTCTCAATAGTGACTTCATGTTCTACTAGAAAAGGGAGAATTTAATATGCAAGTCATATCTAATATATAATTAAGTTGAATAGTGAAGATATTTGGAAAGGCTTAAAGTCATAGGGGAAAAATAGGGATGAGGACTGGAATATGGATCCATTCTATGATATAGTAGAGAAATATTTGTCAAAATTTAATGTGTATATAAGTCAGCTGGAGAGCTTTCTAAAATGTACATTCTGATTTAATAGGCCAAGGTGAGCCCGTGGTTTTGCACTCGTAATAAACTTCCAGGTGCCCGCAATATTTGTGATCTCCCAAGACACCCTAAATATTGAGAAACATCCTAGAATTTGATAATTAGTGGCGAGGGACAATAACACGTGCCTGCCTTCTAGCTCAGCATCATAAAAAAATCTGAAAACACAACAGCACCAGCCATCTATCATTTGAAGTCCCTCACCTTTGAACACAACAGCTCTCTGACATTTCAATACTGATAACTGACTTAATACCTACCCACAAACAGAAGGCATAACCTATGGAACCATTTCTTTATCTAGAAACTTGATGGACATTGCCCAAAAAGCCAGGGGAACAATAACAAGGTGACATCACTTGCTGAGTTGAATGAACAAAAATAGTCCAAGAACCTAACTGACTACCTTTATCATATTGGGCCACTCCTGTAAACACCCCAATGGGACTCTCACAAAAGATCCTTTACAAAAACTCATAACAAGTCTTTCTAGTGAGCTTTCTTTTTCCCTTGGGGCTATTAGCATGGAGAATTTCTCCACTCTGTTACATATAAAACAAATTTAAATTAACAAATTAACTCTGTACTAAGCAATTATTTTAGAAGGAAACAGATAAGAAAAAATTTTTGAATATATGAAAACGTTGTTGTTGTTGTTGTTGTTGTTGTTGTTGTTAAGTACCATCAAGTCGGTATCCGACTCATAGCGACCCTACATACAACAGGTGAAACAGTATCGTTAGTGCTTCTGTGCTATTCATAGGATTTTCAATGGCTGATGGTTTTTTGGGAGTGAGTTGCGGGTCATTCTCCCAAGCCTATAGCTCCTGGTGTTCCTAGGCAGTCTCCCACCCAAGTACTAACCAGGCCCAACCCTGCTTAGTTTCTGACATCTGATCTGATCGGACACTACAGTGCTATGGCTGCAGACCATGAAAACCTTGTTGTTGTTGTTAGGTACCATCGGGTCGGTATCCGACTCATAGCGACCGTAGTACAACAGGCAAAACACTTTATCAGTGCTTGCCTGCTATTCACAGGGTTTTCAATGGCGGATTGATTGATTTTGGGGAGTGGGTTGCTGGGTCCGTCTCCCAAGCCTACAGCACCTCGTATTCTCAGGTGGTCTCCCATCCAAGTACTTACCTGGCCTGACCCTGCTTAGCTTCCGAGATCTGACGGGATCGGATGCCACAATGCTAGGGCTCCAGGCATGAAAACCTTAGAGGTCTCTTACTTTCTGCTAGAACTACTGACTTCAAAGAGCACAAGAATTATAGTGGAAATCAACATTCTGGTTTATCTTATTTGTTGTTTTTGTTGTTAGGTGCTGTCGAGTTGAATCTGACTCATAGTGACCCTGTGTACAACAGAATGAAACACTCTCCGACACTGTGCCATGCCCGGCACTATTGTCAGTACTTCTCTGCTATTCATAGGGTTTTCAATGGTGGATTGTTTTGGGAGTGGATTGCTAGATCCTTTTCCCTAGCCTGCAGGACCTGGTGTTCCCAGGTGGTCTCCCATCTAAGTACTAACCAGGCCAATCCTGCTTAGCTTCCAAGATCAGGCAGGATCCGATGCTAGGGTTCTATGACTGCAGACTTATTTTATTTAAAGGGTATCTATTTTTATTAGAATTTTTCTGTTTCTAAAAGCAATCACCCTCCTTAGTCAGTGGAGACAGGCCAGCTGAACCCAACTGCTTTTAGCTGTGGTCAGAGGTAGGACATATATCCTATAAGGACCCCAGGAAAGATTATCAAAGGTGCATTGGACATGATGTTTACTCAGCAGTAAGCAATCACACTATTTCAGCATTTTTTCTTTTTTATTTTTCTTTAACAACTGAATAGTGTATCAGAAGCCTCATTTCCTGGCTAGACAATAAGCATCCTGGCCTAAGCTTCAACCAGCACTCTGCACATCTTTCCAGTTGTTAAATGAGTGATGGCTGCAACTGTGACAGCTGACACCTTCACTAAAGTGTTAGTCTTGGAGATAAGGTAATCCATAAACTCAGGAGAATTTTTCTAGCTGGATATTTATATCTATATTTGCCACCTGGGGAGCATAATAGCTTTATTTTAGAACAAATTGTGTATGTGTATACATACATACACACACACACACACACACACACACACACACACACACACGAAATTTTGCAATAGGTTAGCAAATGCTTTTAGCTTTTTTTAGTTATTTAAGTTTTGTTTTCTGGGTATCTGTTTAAAAATTACTCTTGAAAGTGCCTTGCAGATTTATCTTCTTAAACTCTACTCATCCTCTGAGGTAAGGAGTTCTTGCAATTTCTTTGGAAATGGAAACTCTTATTTATATTTCACAGGTATTTTTAAAGGCACTGCAGCAAAGTGGGACCTAAGTCCACTTGTCTTCATTCCTTTGATAGTAGTAAAGCATGCTGGAGGACAGGCAGGCACAGGTTGTCACTGAGAAGCTGGAGTTCTTGTTCCCTGCGTGGGCCATTCATCCCATCACTAACACTGCACCTTACTTAAACTCCCCAGACAAAAATAGATCTCTCTTGAGCTGGAAACACATGAGGTGACGTACAGAACTACAAGCCCAAACACTTCAGCTCTATCTGTGCACGTGATTCCCTGTTGATGGCTAACCTTGAGCAATGCTGCAAAGAATTGATCCACCTTTCCTGTCAATCAAGTGAACAACCACTTTTGAAAACAATGATGAACACAACAAAGAAAAGGCAGCAAATTAACTTAAAGTTGAGATGATATGAGATTGTTTTAATAAAATGGAAGTATAACTATATACAGTGATTCTTGGTAGAACAATGTATTTTGTAATTATAATACCACTAATAATGCCATTTGCTGAGCATATACTAATTAAATCTACTAAAAAATCTCCCAAGGTTCCTATTAGTCCCAACACAGAGGTAAAAAAATTGAAGCCTAGAGATCTTATCTAACCTCGTCCATCTAGAAAATGAAGGAGGAGGTATTTGCAACTGGATCTGTCTACAAAACCTGTACATCCAATGTGGGAATCTTGAATGTCTGCAACTTGTTCTCATCTTGTTTGTCAGGTGGTATAGAAACTGAAGAAATGCTTTACAGTGGAGTAGGGGAATTGATGGAAAATCATTCGTTCAATGTACAGCCAAACTACTATTATAAACATAGCCTAATCATAACTGAGATGCAGTTGAATGCTGGAATGTAGTCACTACCTTTAATCAACAGAAACTAAAATTCAACCTTCAAGGATGACAGATTCTGCATAATTTATGAGACAACAAGAGATAGCCTAGAGTCCTAAAACTAAATCTTTTCTTTCTTTCCTCATGAGTTCATCTGTGATAGAAATTAAAAGAATTAACAATGTAGACATCAAAAAGTGAAAAGAGAAGTCGAACATGGAAGAAAAGACTTGTAATATACCTCACTCACAAAAAGATGCAAATTAATTAGAAAATGACAAAGAACCCAATAGAAAAATCAACAAAAATTTTGAATAGGCTCTTACAAAGGCAGAAAGACACAAAAGGCCAATAAAAAGGAAAAGATACACAGCCTCATTAGAAATTAGAGATGAAAATTATTATGATAAAAGAGCTGCCAATGCCAGGTTGAAAAACCCCGGAAGCCTACTGAGAGTATGGAATAACCCCAGCTCTTACATAAGGGTGCTAGTATGGTAAATAGGTAAATTTGGGAAGCATTTTGGCATTATCTAAAAAACTTGTCTTGCTCTGAGGATTACACCATAGGGACAATTTTTTCCATGTGTACAAGAAGACATGGTTCATAAAAACACAATGTATAACAACAGCAACAAAAAGAATAAAAAGGGACATCACCCAAATATGAATCAACAGATAGCAATAAATGGATAAATGTTGTTGGTGTTAGATGGTGATATATCTATGGATGAAATATTATTTAGCAGTGAAAAATTTTAAAAAGTATAGCTACATGTAGCAGTATGAGTGCATCTGGAACTAATGATTGAACAAAACAGGTCTTAGAGAAAAACTCATAGAGACTGCAATTATAAAGCTCTGTGATATACAAGGCTGAATAATAAAGCATGGGAATAGTAAAACAAAATTTAGGAAAGGACAGGGATGGACTGTGAAAGGACAAGGATAGGATCCTAGAAAAGGGCTTTCGTAAGGTGTCAAAATTAAATATAGTTTTTTTTTTCTTAAACTTGGTGATAGGTGCTCAGATGATCATGGAATGCTTATTCTTTTTTATGTGTTTCCTTTTATTGTGGCAAAATACACTTAACATAAAATTTACCACTTCAACCATTTCTAAGTGTACAATTCAATGGCTTTGCACATATTCACATTGCTGTATACCTGCCAAAATAATATTTTATTAAAATCGTTATACTCATCTTAGGAGATATTTACATAATCTGGTGAGTTTTAGCTGGCTCATAATCATAAGCAAAAGTTTCTCACTTTGGTAAGTTTTTGTAATGAAAAACTTGTTTTTTGTTGCTGAGAAAAGTGTGCTTAGTTACTTAGGGTCAAAATTTGTATAATATTGGGAGAAAAGTTAACTTGTTTGAAGCCCTGAAGGAATTTAAATGAAGCAATATATTTTCAATGGTGTTAGAAGGTCCAATGCTACTTTGAGTTTAAGTTCTTTCTACAACCTGTGGGGATGATTATAAAATTCATTTTAAGTCAGACAGTTGTTTTATTGCATTAATTAGATTTTATCTCCCTAATTATTTTACAGTCCAATAGCTACCAAAAAAGTATGACACAACTGCATCTGGATACTTTCCAAAAACTACATAATTAAAAATGCAAATAATTATTTTATGCTTCCTATAATATCATACATTAATGTGTTCTGTGAAGGGCATGAAAAAAACCCACTATGGAGTTACTTCAAAATTTCCATCAGCTCACTCTTTGAGCATCATTGATCTCACTTTTCCATCAGCGCTGGGATTTCAGACCCAAGCTTAGCAATTTCTTTTTGTAGTTGTTCATTTGTTCCTTCTGCCTGTTGCAGCATGACTTGATCAGTGTTTAAATGCATTTGTAATTTAAGAAACTGAGATCAAGAAAAAAAGGAAGGGAGGCTGTGTTAGGCAAGAATTCTGTTTCATAATAAAAGAAGCCATTGATTCCCAAAGCTGGTTATGTAACAAACTCCATCAAGGTCTGCAAAATGTCACAGGAGAATGAAGCATGATGGGAATTTTCAAGTCAGTTCTAATTTCTTTTCTGCCTTCAGGAACTCTTTGTTAAAAACAATACATTAACTCATTAAAAAAAAAAAAGCCTGGCAAGACTTCAGAAAAGTCATTTAATCTGCTATACTTTATGAAATTTTACAGCAAGTTCAACTTCAGCAAGTTCATTCATTTGGTAACTGCAACAGATTATCTGATACAGTTCTTTTTTATAAGTTGGATTTTCCTTACAAAGTATTATTTGTTTAACTATTTAGTTTTTATTTTTGAAGTACTGGGGATCTAACTCACAAACACAAATGCTAGGCAAGTGTAATCTCTACCACTACGCTATATTCCCAGATGTCTGGTGATTTACTAAATCTCAGCTTCTTTACTTCAAAGTTCCACATGTATTCATAATGTATAATTTCGTTGTTGTAGTTAGGTGCCATTGAGTTAAGTCTGACTCATAGTGACCCTATGTAGAAGAGATTGAAACACACCCCAACTCTGTGCCAGGTACATGATCTTTTTTATGTTTAAGGCCACTGCTGCAACTACTGTGTCAATTCATCTGGTTGAGGGTCTTCCTTGTTTTCATTGACCTGCAACTCTCCCAAACACACTGTCCTTCTCTAGGGATTGGTCCCTCCTGACAACATGTCCAAAATACATCAGATGGCAATCTATTCATCCAAGCTTCCAAGGAACATTCTGGTTGTATTTCTTCTAAGACAGAACTGTTGGTTCTTTTTGCAGTCTATTGTATATTCAATATTCATCTCCAGGACCATAATTCAAAAGCATCAATTCTTCTCCTGTCTCCCTTATTCAACATCCAGCTTTAACAACCATATGATGAGACTGAAAATACTATGGCATGAGTCAGATGCACCTTTATCTTCAATGTGACATCTTTACTTTTCCGCACATTAAAGAGATCTTTTGTAACAGCTTTTTCCAGTATAATGTGTCTTTTGATTTCTTAACTGCTGCTTCCATGGGTGTTGATGGTAAAAACAAGTAAAGCAAAATACTGGACAAACTCAGTCTTTGCCCCAATTATCATAAAGCTGCATACTGCCACCTTGTAAGGATTTTTGTTTTGCTGATACTGAGGTGCAATCAACACTGAAGGCTGTGTTTTTTGATCCTCATCAGTAAATGTTTCAAATCCTCTGCAAATTCAGCAGGCAGAGCTATGTCATCTGCATAATGCAGTTGGTTAATGAGTATTCCCCCAATCAAGATGGCAGGTTCTTCTTCATAAAGTCTGGCTTCTCAGAATATTTGCCCAGCATAGAGATTGAAGAGGTATGGTGAAAGGATACAGCACTAATGTACACCTTTGTTGACTTTAAACTGGGCAGTATTTCTGTGTTCTGTTAGAATGACTGCCTCCTGGTCCATCTACAGATTCCTCATGAGTACAAATAAGTGCTCTGGTAATCCCATTCTTCTCAGTCTTATCCATAATTTGTTATGAGCCACACAGTCAAATCCTTTGCATAGTCAATAAAACATAGACATCTTTCTGGTATTCTCTACTTTTAGCTAATATCCATCTAACATCAGAAATGATGTCCCTGATTCCATGACCTCTTCTGAATCTGGCTTGATTTGCCAGTAGTTCCCTATCTATACACTGCTGCAGTGGCTTTTGAATGATCTCTACCAAAATTTTGCTTTTGTGTGATACTAATGGTATCATTTGATAACTTCCACATTTGGTTGGATCCCCTTTCTTGGGAATAGGCACAAATATGGATCTCTTCCAGTCAGTTGGCTAGGTAGCTGTTTTCTGAATCTCTTGGGATAAACAAGTGAGCACCTCCAGTCCCTCTCTGTTGAAATATCTCAATTGGTATTTCATCAATTCCTGGAGCCTTTTTTTTCCCCCACCAATTCCTTCAAAGCAGCTTCCACTTCTTCCTTCAGTACCATTGGTTCCTGATCATATGCAACCTCTAGAAATGGTTAGTTATCCACCAATTCTTTTTGGTATAATGACTCTTTGTACTCCTTCCATCTTCTTTTGATGTTTTCTGTGTAGTTTAATATTTTCCCAGTAGAATCCTTCACTATTGCCACTTGAGCCTTGAATGTTTTCTTCAATTCTTTTAGCTTGAGGGAAACAGAGAATGTTCTTACCTTTTGGTTTCCTATCTCCAGCTCCTTGCACGTGCCATTATAATATTTGATTTTGTCTTCTTAAGCTGTCCTTTGAAATCTTCTGTTTAGTTCCTTAACTTCATCATGTCTTCCTTTTGCTTTACCTGCTCCACAAACAAAGGCAAGTTTCAGAGTCTCTTTTGACATGTAGTTTGATCTTTTCTTTTTCTTTTTCTGACTTTTTAATAACCTTTTGCTTTCCTCATGAATGATGTCTTTGATGTCATGCCACAACTCATCTGGTCTTCAAGCATTAGTGTCTAAAGCATTAAAGCTATTCTTGAGGTGGTCTCTGAACTCAGTTGGGATACACTCAATGTCATACCTTGGGTCTCATACACTTGTTCTAATTTTCTTCAGTTTCAGTTTGAACCTGCATAGGAGCAGTTGATGGTCTGATCCACAGTCAGCACCTGATCTTGATATTGATCTTTTTCATCATCTCTTTCCACAAATGTAGTCAGTTTGATTCCTGTATGTTACACCTGGTGAATTCCATGTGTATAATCACTGTTTATGTTGGTGAAAAATGTATTTGCAATGAAAAGCTCATTGGTCTGACAAAATTCTATCATGCAATCGCCAGCATCATTTTTTTCACCAAGGCCACATTTTCCTACTACTGAGCTTTCTTCTTTGTTTCCAGTTTTTGCTTTCCAGTCACCAGCAGTTATCAGTGCATCTTGATTGCATGTTTGATCTATTTAAGATTGCAGGAGCTGGTAAAAATCTTCCCTATCTTCATTTGTGGCCTTAGTGGTGGGTGCATAAATTTTAATAATAGTCATGTTAACTGGCTATATTTGACAGTGTTTCTTTGCTACTCATAGGGTTTTCAATGGTTAATTGTTTCAAAAGTAGGTTAGCCATTTCCTTCTCCCTAGTCTGTCTTAGTTTGGAAGCTCAGCTGAAACCTGTCCACCATGGTTGACCCTGCTGGAGTCTGTAATTCCTGGTGGCATATCTTTCAGCATCACTGCAACGTAAAAGCCACCACAGTATGGCAAACTTGTAAAAGCCTTATCCAACAACGCACAATGAATAATAATAGTAATATACTTTGCTGGTTCTGTTTCTTTAGGATTTAAATTAAAAGTAGACACATGACACTAAGAAGGTGGCATATGGATGATGTGTTTAGTAACTTAAATTTGTAAATAGCTGTTTCATCATCTAAATACTCAAGTATTCTCTGAACAATGAGAAGCAACAAGATCCAATGAAAATCCTTGGACAATAAATCCAGATTTCCATTTTCTCTGGAATAAACTGAAAATAATAACACAATCAACTAACCTTACTGCAGAATGAAATGAAACACTAAGTGTACTACCTAAACCTATTTATAATTTGTTGGAGACATTCACTTAAGTATTTTCTGCAGATTCATATCTAAAATAATAAAATTCTACTCAGTTTGATAATGCCACACAGTACTGATTCATTAAATTTGTCTAAGTCTGAAAATTTTCCTTAAAAACTAACATGTGTATATGCATGTGTGTTTCTGTCTATATAATATATGTGTACACACATATATACATGAATATAATCAGACTTGGAGGAAGACTCATTAACAACTTGAGTTATGCAGATTCCCCAACTTTGCTTACTGAAAATGAAGAGGATTTGAAACATTTACTGATGAACACCAAAGAAGAAAGCCTTCATTACAGATTGTGCCTCAACACCAAGAAAACAAAAATCCTTGCAACTAGGTCAGTCAGCATCTTCATAACAAATGGAGAAAGGTTTGAGGTTGTCCAAATTTTGCTTTACTTGGTACTACAATGACATGTAGAAAGAGCTGGAGATAGAAAACCAAAAGGTAAGAACATGCTCTGTTTTTCTCAAAGTTTAGGAATTGAAGAAAAAATTCAAGCCTCAAGTAGTAATAGTGAAGTACTCTACAGGGAAAGTATTAAATCATCAATTAAAAGTATTAAAACATCAAAAGAAGATGGAAGGAATATACAGAATCATCATACAAAAAAGAATTGGTGGATGAGCACCCATTTTAGGACCAGTAATCAATGGTAATGAAGGAAGAAGTGGAAGGTGCCTTGAAGGAACTGGTGAAACAAAAGGCTCCAGGAATTGATAGAATACCAGCAGAGACGCTTCAACAAGCAGATTCAGCATTGGAGGTACTCACTTGTTTATGCCAAGAGATTTGGAAAACAGCGACCTAGCCAACTAATTGGAAGAGATCCATATTTATGACTCTTCTCAAGAAAGGGAATCCTACTGAATGTAGAAATTATTGAAGGATATCATTAATATCACACACAAGTAAAATTTTGCTAAAGATCACTCAAAAGTGACTACAGCATTATATGGACAGGGAACTGCAGGAAAATCAAGTTGGATTCAGAAGAGGGCATGGAATCAGAGACCTCATTGCTGATATTAGATGGATATTAGCCGAAAGCAGAGAATACCAGAAAGGTGTCTATCTATGTTTTATTGACTATGCAAAGGTATTTGACTGCATGGATCACAATACATTATGTATAATATTGTGAAGAATAATTATACCAGAGCTCTTAATTGTACTCATAGGGAATCTGTACATAAACTGGGAGGCAGTCCTTTGAACAGGGCAAGGAAACACTGCCTGGATTAAAGTCAACAAAGGTATGCCTCACGGCCATATCCTCTCACCATACCTCTTCAATCTCTATGCTGAACAAATAATCTGAGAAGCTGGACTTTATGAAGAAGAATGTATGATCTTGATGGGAGGAATACTCATTAACAAACTGCCTTTCACAGATGACAAAACTCTGCTGTAATTGAAGAGGATTTGAAACATTCACTGATCAAGATCAAAGAACACAGCTTTCAGTACAGATTGTGCCTCAACATCAGGAAAACAAAAACTGGGGCAGAAAACAGCTACATGATAAATGGAGAAATGATTGCGGTTGTCCAAGATTTTGCTTTACTTGATTCTACAATCAACACCAGTGGAAGTTGTTGTTGTTAGGTGCCATTGAGTAGTGTCCGACTCATAGTGACCCTCATAGGGTTTTCAATGGCTAATTGTTTCAGAATTGCCTCAGGAGTAGATTGTCACATCCTTCTCCCATACCAATGGAAGTTGTTGTTTTCGTCATTAGGTGCCATAGAGTCAGTATCTGCCTCATAGCGACCCGACCCTAGTACAAGAGGAAAAACACTATTGTCAGTGTTCCTCTGCTGTTCATAGGGTTTTCAATGGCAGATTGATTTTTTGGGGGAGTGGGTTGCTGGGTCCTTCTCCCAAGCCTACAGTATCTGGTGTTCCCAGGTGGTCTCCCATCTAAATACTAACCCTGCTTAGCTTCCTGACAGGATCGGATGCCACAGGGCTACAGCTGCAGCCCCAATGGAAGTAGCAGCCAAGAAATCAAAAGAAGCATGGCTTTGGGAAAAGCTGTTGCAAAAAACCTCTTTAACACATTGAAAAATAAAAATGTCATACTGAAAATGAAGGTGCAGCTGACTCATGCCATGGTTTTTTCAGTCACATCATATGGTTATGAAAGTGGACGTTGAATAAGAGAGATAGGAGTAGAATTGATGCTTTTGAATTATGGTGCTGGACACAAATATTGAGTATACCATGGACTTCCAAAAGAGTTAACTGATCTGTCCTAGAAGTGCAACCAGACTGCTGCTTGGAAGGTAGGATGGCTAGACTGTGTCTGACATATTTTGGATATGTCTGCAGGGACCAATCCCTCACAAGGACATCACGTTTGGGAGAATGGCAGGTCAATGAAAATAAAGGGAAGACCCTCACCTGAATGGATTTACATAGTGGCTACAAGAAGGGACTTAAACATAAAAAAGAGTATGTGCCTGGCACAGAATTGAGGAGTGTTTTGTTCTGTGGTATGTAGGGTCATTATGAGTCAGACCTGACTCAGGGCACCTAACAAGAACAACAATCAACACACATGGAAGCAGCAATCAAGAAATCAAAGACTCACTGCATTGGGAAAAGTTGTTGCAAAAAAACCTCTTTATACTGTTGAGAAGTAAAGATGTCACACTGAAGATAAAGGTGTGCCTGACTCATATGGTATTTTCAGTCACATCATATTCTTATGAAAGCTAGATGTTGAATAAGGACAATAAAAGAAGAATTGATTGTCCTGAATTATGATGCTGGAGATAAGTATTTAATATACCCTAGGCTGCCAAAAAGGGTGAACAGATCTTTCCTAGGAGAAGTGCAACAAGAGGGTTTCCTGGAAGCTAGGATGGTTAGACTATTCTTACATATTTTGGACATATTGTCAGGAAGGACCAATCCCTACCAAAGAAAATCATGTTTGGGAGAGGGGCAGGTCAACCAATAAAAGGAAGATCCTCAACAAGATTGCTTGATACAATGTCTGCAACAATAGTCTTAAACATAAAAGAGATTGTGTGCATGGTACAGTGTGGAGTAGTGTTTCATTCTGTTGGACATAGAGTCATTATGAATCCAACCTGACTCAACAGCACCTAACAACAACAGTTACTCCCATTCCTGCCCTATGCTCTAGGTGGTACTTGCTAAGTCAGTGAAATCTAGCCAACACATTGTACTGTACGTGTGTTCCTGGCTAAAGAATATTAGCACATATATTGTAAAGGCCCTCTGCCAAAGAGCACTCCATCTAATTTTCCTAAATTCCAAAACATGTAATGTTTACTCTGCCTAGCTCTTCTTTCAACTATTTACTTTGTGTTATAATGAGCAGTTTTGACTCATAAATGTATGACAAAAAAATCAATAAGTCTGCATATAATACTTATGCCCAAAATAAGTGGTGAGGAAGTAAGCAGTCCATAAGGTATCATTGAGGAAATGACTAAGGAAGCAAAGAGAAAAGGTCATGAAGTACTTCCTGGTTTTTGAAGGTCCTTTACCATCATAAACATCATTAATATCACTGGAAGCTGGGGAACTGACTAGCACAGGCAAGTTGTCAGGGCTGATGTTTTAGAGAGCAGTTCCTCAGGATTGTCCTCCAATAAACCCACATGGAGGGGATCCTGCATTTCTAGATGCACTGAATTAAACCAGGTGCACTGAATCTGAAATTCTTCTGGTGCCATGGTCTTTTGGGGAAAGTAACACTTAAGATACGTTTTTTTGTTTTGTTTTGTTATGTTGTGTTATGTTGTGGTTTTTTGACATACAAGAGGTATTCAAGAAACTGGCTAACTCACATGAGGCACATCAAAGTGTGAAGAGATAAGACTGTATCTGGTGAAAGGGTAAAAAAGTGTATGGTCAAAGTATGTCAAGACAGGAAAAATAAATATTAAACTAATCTAACTTTAAGTCTCATGCCTATCCTGACAGACTTAATGCACAGTGGAAGCCAATCTTTCTAGGGAGCTGAGAGGCATAAAATGGTAGAAGACAGTGGCAAAATCAGTCTGTAATTACTCATCTTACTACAACAATGTTCATATATATATATTTACCATATATATATATGGTAAATGCTTAGTGAATGAATTCACAAATGAGTCATGTCGCCCAAGAAAAAATTAGCCTCTATCTAGAAAGTGAAAGCCAACATTGTTTTCCAGATGGTAGGAAAAATGTGACAAAATTTACACCAGCAGGAAGATTCCACATCAATTATACATCTTATTGCTTTTGACATTAAAAAATAAGAATAATTCTAAGGTCTCATAGCTAAGTTATATATTGGTATTAATTAGAAGTGAAGGTTTTCTTGTAGCTGAAAACCTTGAATCTGTTATGATTTGATTGTAAATTGTCACCTAAAGGTCATGCCATTTGACCCCAACCTGTGGTACTGGGAGGTTGTGGAACTTTAGGAAGTGGCCCTTGGTGGAAATAGCTCCCTGGGGGTGGGCCTTTGGAGGTTTTTACTCCAGACTCACAGCCTTTGGGTCTCTCAGTTTCCTACCCACAAAGATGTAAGGCCATCTGCCATGAGCCCCACTGCTTGCCACTGCCACACTTGCCCACCTGCCATTAAGGACTGATTCCTCTGAGCCCCCAATAAATATCTCTTTCCCGTAGTTTGTTTGGATTGGTTTTTCCGCTACAGCAATGACAAATGACGAATACAGAAAACTGGTACTGGAGAATGGGGTCATTACTGTACATTAACCTGACCATGCTGTTCTTAGGTCGTCTTTGGAACTTGCTTGTAGGAGGACATTGAAAGAATTATAAGATAAAAGAAAAAGAAGCTCTCAATGGCTTCAGGGAGGGTTCTGGTGGGAGTAAAATCAGAACATTGTTGTCCACAGCAATGAGGACAGGGCCCACAAGGTTTTAGAGAACAATGAGGAATATATTAGACATTGGACCAGACGCAATCCATGTTACATTCTAGCAAAGAGACTGTCTGCATTCTGCCTATGCATAAAGATTTAAGAGGCTGAATTTAAAAGCAATGAACTGATTAACTTGGCAGAGGAAATATCACAAGGGCAGCAAGATATCAGGGATACAGCTTGATTACTACTTGCTGTGTTCAGCAAGATTTATGGAAAAATATAGAAAATGGCAGAACAGGAAGATCTTGAAAATGTGCAGATTAAAGAGGGGGAAAAGCTGCAGCTTGTCTGAGGTTACTGCAGACAGGGCTGGTTTGGGACAGGGAGCCTTAAGTGTGAAGGAGATAAGTCACAGTAAAGGGAAGCCCAGCCTTTATACTAGGAGAAAGGAAATTCCCTCAAGGCATAGAAGAAGTCAGCTAACCCTCTCCCATCTAAGGCCATGGGATATGAAAAGCAAGTGTCTGCAAAGGTAATGCCTCCAGGACACCTTGCTGAAAGGGGCCACCTAGGGAAAAGATTTCTTAGCCTGAGAATACAGAGGCCATTGCTGCAGCTGTGGTTCAAGAATGAAGCTACCTATTGAGCTGACAATACAACATGGAGATGTCCATGTGGTACTGGTTTTGCAGGCATGCAGCATGTAACGGTTAAGGGAATATGGAGGCTGCTACCAGGGTTTCAAAAGGTAGCCTGCAAAGCTATGCAGTGTGTACCAGGGTTAGGTACCTTGTGTAGACACCACAAAAGGCTGAGGTGTGAAGTTTTAAGGGTGAGCATGAGCAGCAATGGAGACTCCAGGATGTTAGATATGCCAGCAATGTGAAACATCTGCCAAGGAGAGCTACTGGCAGCACGTGGAGCCAGCCCAAGAGGACCACAGGAACAGAGCTGTGCAAGCCTGTTTGAGCTCATATGATGCCAGATACTGGATGACATCGCATGTGCCACAGACCAGACTTAAAACAAAAGAGCTTGTTTGTCCAGTGGGATATCAGTCTTTCTACAGACTGATCTTTCCTTTCTGTGCTCCTGTTCATCCCTTTTGGAATGGAAATGCCTACTCTGTGCCATTGTATGTTGGAAGTATATAAACTGTTTTTTGTCTTACAGGGGCCCACAGCTAAATTTGCCTTGATTCTCAGCAGAGACCATGGACTTTGGAACATGGCTAAGACTGTTAAGACTTTGGAGTCTCAAAGTTGGACTGTCCTTCTCCCTACTCTCTTAGGAAGCTCAGCAGAAACCTGTCCACCATGGGTGACCCTGCTGGTATCTAATCCTGGTACCATAGCTTTCAGCATCACAGCAACATGCAAGCCCCCACAGTATGGCAAACTAACAAGAAGATGGAAGGAATATACAGAGTCATTATAACAAAAAGAGTAAGTGGATTATCAACCATTTCAAGAGGTCACATATGATCAGGAACCAAGGGTACTAAAGGAAGAAGTGGAAGCTGCCTTGAAGGAATTGGCAAAACACAAGGCTCAAGGAACTGATAGAATACCAATAGAGATGTTTCAACAAACAGATGCAGCACTGGAGGTGCTAACATGTTCATGCCATGAGATTTGGAAAATAGCTACCCAGCCAACTGACTGGATGAGATCCATATTTGTACCTATTTCCAAGAAAGGGGAACCAACTGAATGAGGAAATTATCAAATGATATCATTAATATCAGACACAAGTAAAATTTTGCTAAAGAACATCCAAAATCAAGTGCAGCAGTATATTGACAGGGAACTTCTTAAAAATCAAGAAGAGGGAATGGAACCAGAGAAATCATTGCTGATGTCAGATCAATATTAGCTGAAAGCAGAGAATACCAGAAAGATGTCTATCTATGTTTTATTGACTATGCAAAGGTATTTGACTATGTGGATCACAACAAATCATGGATTATATTGTGAAGAATGGGAATACCAAAGCACTTAATTGTACTCATGAGGCATTTGTACATGGACAAGGAGGCAGTTCTTCAAACAGAAGAAGGAAACACTACCTGGTTTAAAGTCAGGAAAGGTGTGCGTCAGGGCAGCATCCTTTCACCATACCTCTTCAATCTCTATATTGAGCAAATAATCCAAGAAGCTGTACTTTATGAAGAAGAAAGTGGTACCAGGATTGGAGGAAGACTCATTAACAACCTGTGTTATGCAGATGACACAACTTTGCTTGCTGAAACCGAAGAGGATTTGAAACATTTACCGATGAAGATCAAAGAATACAGGATAGATTGCACCTCAACATCAACAAAACAAAAATCCTTACAACTGGGTCAGTATGGAACTTCATGATAAATGGGGAAAAGATTGAGGTCATCCAAGATCTTGCTTTACCTGGTTCTACAATCATCACTCACAGAAGCAGCAGTCAAGAAATCAAAAGACGTATTACAGAGCCGGGCACAGTGGTGCACGCCTGTAATCCCAGTGGCTCAGGAGGCAGGGCAGGAGGAATGCAAGTTCAAGACCAGAGGCAGTCTGAGTAACTTAGGGAGACCCTGTCTCAAAAGGTTAAAAAAAATGGTCTAGAGGTACAGCTCAGTGGTCCAGCCCTTGCAGAGTATGCAAGCACAAGGCCCTGGGTTCAACCCCAGTACCATCAAAAAAAAAAAAAAAAAAAAAAAAGACGTATTGCACTGGGAAAAGCTGTTGCAAAAGACCTCTTTAAAGCGTTGAAAAGTAAAGATGTCATATTGAACACAAAGTGTGCCTGCCTCATGTCATGGTATTTTCAGTCACATCATATGCTTGTCAATGCTGGACATTGAATAAGAGAGACAAGAGAAGAATTGATACTTTTGAATTATGATGGTGGTAATGAATATTTAATATACCATGGACTGCTGAAAGAACCAACAAATCTGTCCTAGAAGAAGTGCAAACAGAATGCTCTGTGGAAGAAAGCATGACTACATTGTGTCTTATGTATTTTGGCATCTTGTCAGGAGGGACCAATCCCTACCCTAGAAAAGGACATCGTGTTTGGGAGAGTGACAGATCAATGAAAAAAAAGAAGATCCTCAACTAGATGGATTGACACAGTGGCTGCAACAATGGGCTTAAACATAAAGATCATATGCATGGCACAGTGTCAGAGAGTGTTTCATTCTGTTGCACATAGGGTAGCTATGAGTTGGACCCAACTCAATAGCACCTAACAACAACAACAAAGTTGGACTAATGTACTTCGCATTATGAGATGGCCATGACCTTCAGGGGCCAGGACCAGAGTACTACCGTTTCCACCTAAATTTTTCCCCAAATGTCATGTCATTTGGTCCCCACACGGTGGCACTGTACTGGAAGGCTGTGGAACTTTTTAAGGTGGGTCTCTGGCAGAAGTAGCTCCATGGGGGTTGGGCCTTGTAGGGTTTTTTCCCAGACTAGAAGCCTTGGTCTCTCTGTTCCCTGCTTGTGAAGATGAAAGGTCATCTGCCATGGTCCTGCCAACTTCCATTGCTATGCCTACCCAGCCACCATTATAGACTGATTCCTCTAACCAAGAGCTTCCAATCAGTATCTCATTCCCCTAAGTTTGTTTGGGTTGGCTTTTCTGCTATAGCAACAACAGCTTCCTAGTACAGAGTCCACAAAGAATCTTTATTTATGTCTCTTCCCCTCACTGCCAAATCTTAGCATTGATATATTTTTTTTTTCTTGGCTTGTTTTATACAAAATGGGTCTCTGGAAGTCAATCAAATTGATTCTTGGACAAGAAACTTTGCTTCCAACCATTGGATATATCTCAAAAAATACTTTTCATATTTTCTATAAGCATTTCCTTCTCATTTCTACATGTCACCGAGTGAGAAAGAAAATATGTCAACTCTTCATCCCTCTGTTTCACCTCCACACATATACTAGGGTTAAAGAAAAATTAAAGAAATATAAGATCATCTTCACAGCAAATAAAACGAAGAGTGTTTAATCTCTTTCATTTTGCCTGTTCTAGAGCGTCATCAGAAGTTTAGTGACTGAGGTAGTGAGAGAAAAGCAGAAAGAAAAAGGAACCAGGAAAAGTGGAAAATTCTTTCTGTGAGCAGTTACTAGGTTCACTATCAAAGCAAGAGATACCACGGTCAATAAGACACGGTCATTTTCATCATGAACTTTCATTCTAAAGATAGAAAATCTAATGGAGACAACAGTAAAGTAAATGCAAAGTTGGAAATGTGATGAAAGGCTCTCATGAGGGCCAAGGAATAATAATGGCCGCAGTGTGTATTTGGAGTGGAGACTTACACTAACAGAATACTGAAGGCAAAATGAGATGCAACTGGCCAAAGGAAGAGTATAGAAGCACTTCCTGGAGGTAAATGGCCACGTTGATTGGTCCTGGAGTGGAAGTGTAAGGGCCAGGAAAGGATTTTTGAACAGAGACCAACAGTGATTCATGTGTCTTTTACAAAGATCAATGCTGCTTGACTTACAGAGAATATTCTTCATGAGACCAAAAGCTAGGGTGGAGGTGCCATTGTGGCAGTTTTGGTAACAGAAGTGGGGAGCAGGAACCAGCATGGGGCAGAGATTCTGGAAGGAAGTGAAGAGATATGGCTTGCTAATTGGGTGAATATGAAGATGCACAAAAAGAGAAGAAATGACAATGACTCCCAGGTTTCAACTTTGAGCATTTGGGTGGCCAATGTTGATATACAAGAAGAACAAAATTAAAATCTACGAAACAGTTTGGGGAGGAAGGATAGGGTAAATTAGATCAAGGATTCCATTTAATGGTTTTTTTTTATGGATTGACCCTGTATTTACTCAGTCAGAAACGGTATTAAGCAGAAATTTACAACAAATAACCTCACTGCTGATCCTGTTTGACTCATAAAATATCTGATTTATAAAATGAGGTGATTACAAACTGAATACACCTCTCTAAATCTGGCACAACATGTAAGAACTATAGTGAATTTCACTTAATGCACAACATTTAGTGAGGTTCTCAAAGGATAGCAGTGAAGGGCTATGTGTGTGGCTCAGTAGTAGAATTTGACCACCGTGTACAATGCCCTTAGGTCCATCCCCAGCATCCCAAGTTAAAAAACAATTCTTATCAGAGAAAAGTACTGAATATGTGTGGAAGGCTCATTAAAGTAGTGCCTAGAAATGTGTTGTTGAATACAGGAGTACTAAAACCAAGAGTAGAGGAACCCAGCTTCCTTCCCACAAAGTGCTTTTTCTAACTGATTAATACAGGGCTGTTGCTCCTGTTTATGAATCTTGACCTAATTTAAGACTTTGTGAGCATCAAAACAAGTAATTTGACAGAACTCCCAATTATTACCTTGTTTGAGGTAATGTATATCATACTAAGAGATGAAATTCCCCTAATTTTTCTTGGCTTTATCTTGGTATGGGAGTTGGGAAGACCCAGAGGTCACACCTGATTTATTTAGTGTAAATTCTTGCCTAGAGAACCAATTATTAATTGTACTACTGTCTCAATGGCATATAAAATTATTCATAGAAAGCTAAGCATGGATTTTTGTCATATTAGCTGTTTAATTACAGGGATATTTCAACATTTTTATATTAACTAATATGTGCAGAGCGCTGGGATTTAGCTCAGTTGGTAGAGCACTGCTCTGCAGTCTCTGAGGTCCCAAGTTCGATACCCAGCACCACAAAAACAGGAGAAGGACATGGCAACCCACTCCTGAGGCAATCCTGAAACAATCAGCCATTGAAAACCCTATTAGGGTCGCTATGAGTCAGTCAGGCACAACTGGATGGCACCTAACAACAACAAGGGGCTGGGATTTAGCTCAGGTGGCAGAGTGCCGCTCCGCAGTCTCTGAGGTCCTAGGTTCAATTCTCAGCACTGCAAAAGTGGGAGAAGGATGTGGCAAGCCACTCCCAAGGCAATCCCGAAACAATCAGCCATTGAAAACCCTATGAGGGTCGCTATGAGTTGGATACGACTTGACAGCACCTAACAACAACAACAACAATGTGTGCAGTGGGCTGGGATTTAGCTCAGTTGGTAGAGTGCTGCTTTGCAGTTTCTGAGGTCCCGAGTTCAATTTCCAGCACTGCAAAAAGGGAAGGACGTAGCAATCCATTCCGAAGGTAATCCCAAAATGGTCAGCCATTGAAAATGCTATGAGGGTCACTATGAATCAGACATGACTCGACAGCACCTAACAACAATGTCTGCAATAACAGATACTGCCAAAACTTCATTGTCTCCTGATACATTCATCAACCCATCTCCAGAAATTTCAAATGATGAGGTATACAGTTTGTTACTGGGTATCTCTAGAGAATTTCCATTCATACTAATCAATAAGCATTAAGAGAATATGTATCATGTGCCAGAAACTATGTTAGGAGCCAAGGATATGGAATTAATATTGCATATGGCATTTTTATGAAGTACCTTAATATTTTTCTCTTCTCCTCTCTCTCTCCACCTCCCCCCATACACACACACACACACATTTTTTAATAGCAGCTGATATTGGGCACTTAGTGTGCTCCAGTGAGTGTATTAAAAGTATCACATGTTAAATAGTTTCAAGGACTAACTCAGGAAGTTATTTTGCACACAGATCTTCTTACATGCAATAGGTAAGACAACAAACTTGTCCCAATCTGCCTGAGACTGCTTCACTTTTTAAAATTTAAGTGAAGTTCATATAACATAAAATCAACCATTTTAAAGTAGATGATTCAGTGGCATTTAGTACATTCAGAATGTTGTACAACCATAACCTCTATCTAGTTTTAAAATATTCTTATCACCTCAAAGAAATGGTTTGCCCCATTAAGCACTTATTCCAGTTTCAAAGCTGCTTTCAACCACCAATCTGCCTTTCCCATCTATGGATTTATATCTTCTAGATAGTTTGCATAAATCAAATCATCTAGGCCTTTTGTGTGTGGTTTCTTTCATGTAGCATAATATATTTAAGGTTCATCAATATTGTAGCATTTGTCAGTATTCAATTGTATATATACTCCACATTTGCTTATTCATTATCTGTTGATAGGCATTGGATTGTTTCAATCACTGGGCTATCATAAACAGTGCTTCCATGAAAAATCATGTACATGTTATCTGAGTACCTATTTTTCAGTTCTTCAGGGTATATTCTTAGGAGTTGAATTGTTGAGTTAGATGATAATTCTATGTTTAGCTTTTTGAGCAACCACTAATTCCTCCTCACAGTGACTGTACCCTTTAACATTGCTACTCACAACACACAAGTGTTCTAACTATTCCACATCTTTGTCAACACCCATTATCTCCACTTTTTTCTTTTAATTACAGCCATCCCAGTGTATACAAAGTGTTATCCCTTTGTGGTTTTGAGTTTCATTTCTCTCATGCCTAATGAGGCTAAGGTTTAGCTCAGTTGAGGCCCTCCATTCAATCCCTCCCACTGCAAAAATGGGAGAAGGACATGGTAGTCAAATCCCAAAGCAATCCCAAAACCATCAGCCATTGAAAACCTTATGACTAAGTATATAGGGTCCCTATGTGTCAGACCTGACTTGAAGGCACTTAACAACAACAAACACACCTAATGATGTTGAGAGCCTTTTCAGATGCTTACTGGCTATTGCTTATCTCCTTTAGAGAAATGTCTACTCAAGTACTTGGCCCACATTTTACTTGGGTTGTTTTTCTCTGTTATTGAGAACTAAGAATTTTGTATATATTCTGAATACTAAACATTTGTCAGATTATATTATTTTCAAATATTTTCTTCCATTGAATTACTTATCATTTTCTGGATAATGTCCATTGATGAAAAAAGTTTTAAATTTTGATGAAGTCAATTTTTTTCTCTTTCCTTTTGTTTAGTTTTCAATGTTATATCTAAAAATCCATTATTAAATCTATTGTCATAAAGATTTAGACCTATGATTTCTTCTAAGAGTTTTATAGTTCTAATTCTTACATATTAGGTTGCTGTTTCCTATTGCATTAACTTTTGAGTATTCTGTGAAGTAGGGATAAAACTTCATTTTTTTGCATGTGAATATCCAGACATCCCAGTAAAACATACAAAGATTTGGGTTCAGTTTTACAGCAGTATTTCTATTAAACAGAGAATTTTCCAATTATACTTTGTGAGATATTAGGGAAAGGTATAATCATTATAAATTCTTGTGTTTGGCACTTATAACATATTGCAATTTTTTATATTATATGTAATAAATATATTAATGATAATTATCACCGTTCCTTCAGACCAGGAAGCTCACCACTGGTCAAACATTAGAATTCCCTGGGAACTTTTTAAAAATGCAAATACATGGGCACCACTCCCATGCAACTAATTTAGAATATCTAGGTACGAATCCCAAGGATGAGAAGTTTATAAAAGCTTCCCAGGAGATCCTAATATTTACAGCAGGATGAGAAATGTTTTCTTAGTTAATTCTTTTCCTTTTGTTTGAGATCATATTGGTTTGCATGGGCTGCCATAACAAATACCACATAGACTGATCAATTTAAACAATAGAAATTTATTTCTCATTTTTCTGGAAGCTGGAAATTCCAATGTCAAGGTACCAGCCAATTTACTTTTAATTACTAATGAAGGCTCTTGGGTTGCAGATGGCTACTTTCTTGCTGAATCCTCACATGTCAGAAAGAAGGTTTGGAGGGGGAGTAAAGAGAGAGAGAGACAAAGAAAGAGAGAGAGAGAGAAGGAGGGTGGGAGAGAGCATTGGTGTCTCTTCTTACAGGGACACTAATTCTGTCAGATCAGGACTTCACTTTTACAAGCTCATTTAACCTTCTTCACTTTCATAGAAGTCTTATTTCCAAAAATAGTTACATCTAGGGTTAGCACTTCAAAATATGGATTTGGGGGATGAGAGAGGCATGCAATTCTGTCCATAGCAATGTTATCCATATGTTTAAGAATCCAAGGAAATGGATGAATCACTTTCCCTAAATGTGATCTGTAAATTCATGGAAATATTTTGTACAATTTCAAGGGGCTATGCATCCCTGATTTAGACCGTGAGTTCCTCAGTGGCTTAAATTGTGCTTTTTACCTTTGCTTGGTTTTGATATTAGGCTCTCTCTGCCCCTATTCATTGCCACTTCAAGAAGTAAGAGTTTGAATCCTGGTATAAAGACAGGCATATAGACCAAGGAATTGAACTAACAGTGTAGAAATAAACCTATACATCTAGGGCCAATTGGTTTTCAAGAAATGTGCCAAGTTAATTCAGTAGGAAAGCAATGGTCTCTTCAAGGAAGCGTGATAGGACACTTGGATATACACACACACAGAATGAAGTTGTGCCTCTAAAAGCATTCCGTATTTCTCATATAAAGTTTAGGCTTAAAGATTTGGCCAGCAATATTATAACAACCTATGACAATGGTAGGAATGAATTATGATGTAAATGCAATGTTGTGCACCACAGGAAACTAACAGCCTCTAAAATATCTTCTAGTCTGTTAAAAAGAAGAATATTTTTCAGAAATTAAAATGTTGTCTGCTTAGAACTTCTAAGAGAGTTTTGGAGGCTTAACTGGATTCTTCTGATTCCTATTCAGTAGGTAATAACATGCCAATAGAGAATGATTTCCTCAAGACAAGAAATAGTCACAAATGCAAAAATGGGCAATAAAATTTTACTTTTTCAGCAAATAAACAAAGAGTGAAACAATAGCAGAAAGATTTCTGTAGATAAAACTGAAAGCAAATTATAAGGAAGTTTTGTCAAGCACTTAAAATCTCTAACTTTTATAGATTTCCTAGTTTGCTTAATAAATATTTGGAACCAATATTTTTAAACAGTATTTTTTTCTATACCGTAACCTATTTTCTATCAATATTTCTTCCAAAGCTAGGGATGAGTTACTAGAATTCCTTATCCCATTATATGATCTGAATTATATAATATGGGTAAAGAAAACAACAGTAACAATGCTTTGTGGGTTTTATGTAAAATAGATTCAAAGATTACAAGATATTATTATTATTTTAAAACTTCTCCTAGGTATTTGGTAGCTTTTCTTAGGCAATGTACTAGAGAAGCAAGAATTTGTTTTGATCTTTTATAATAGCTTCTCCTCTAGATCCTAGTTTGGACATTCAAATTAACATTGACACTTCATGTTCTATAAAACATGAAGACTGGTGCAATGGGGAATACAACAAAAACAGATGAGACTCTTGCAAGTATCACAACATAACACTACCTTCTGGAAATTTTTTATTCTAAGTGCTAAATATGTTTTCATCCTATAGGAAACTTTCATGATGTATGTGAGTTATTTTCAAATAAACATTTCATTAATACACTACCAGGTTTCCACTATACAGTACATCTTGACTGTTTTTCTATCTATATAGACACAAACATATCATTTCATTTTATTTTACTTTTAGTTTAGAGGCTGAGTTAGAATCTTAGATCCATCGCTTGTTATGGAAAATTTTCTCAGTTTCTTCCCCATGCACACTTGTTTGGCTTCTATAAAATGCAGACAGTAATAGTATCTACCTTACTTCTGTGGCTGCTAAATGAGTTAATACATGTTGAGCACTTACAACAGTGTTGGGCACAAATATTAACCATATTTCTAAGAGAAAAGTAAAAATGCATGCATTGTTTCCTCAACTTTAACTCCTGAAGAAAAGTTATTGCTTTTGAAAGCACTGGCTGCTGTGGTTTCTAATTTTTGTGTGGGCAGTATTTGTTCAGGCATGGAAAGTTCATGGGTTTATAGGGTTCTCATCCTTTCACCCACAGACCATTGGTTTACACTCTAACTTATTAAGACAATGCCTCAAAATCACTGCCCTCCAATTTCTCTGGATGTGTCTACAAAATGACTTACTTGTCTGTGTCCAGCTCATAGGGAACAGATGTTCTAGTGAAAAAAAATAACACCATAACAATTTACTGTAATTAGCACCTTTTTGAGTAAACAAGAAGATTGAACCATTTTAGGAACTGAAATTACCCTCTCATCTGTGGGCGGACCCTTTCAGCTGGGCAGCATGAGTCATTAGCAAGCAGAGATAGCTCCTGTACCCTCCTTGGTGAATAGAGGGAACCTTCACTCTGTAAGGTTATAAATCTCACCACTTCTAAAAGCACTTTAACCATTCTCCATTTTTTAAAAGCTGGTGTTTTCATAACACTTTTCTTCTTTCTTTTCTCCTTTCTCTCTTCATAAATACAAACTGGGATAACTATACTTTTTACACAATGACTGACCGAAAAATTCTATTTTTTATGGGTACCCAGAAAGAACAGCATAATAATATTATCACCTTAAGAACTGACAAGGTAACCTCTAGGACAAAAAAGAAAGGAGGAAGTTGAGGGGAAGAGAAAACCTTATTTTATCACAAGAAGTTCCCAATCAAGATTTAATGATATCAAATGGTAACTGTTGCTCTAACGAGAAGTCCAACATCCACTTGGGAATATTTTCTTCTGACTTATTATTCATTTCCTGGTCGTATTAACTTTAATATCAGGAGAACAAGCTACAGCATGTTAATTCTTTCATTTGTATACTATAATTCATGTCAATTTGAAGCCCAGGAGCCCAAAATAAATGTATCATATCACAGAACAGCAACATATTTTTCTGTGTCATAAAAATAAATTTATTCTTGAAATAAACTTATTCTAATGTCACTTAAAATATATAGCATTAGTATAGTTTCTTAGGAATGAAAGAAAACTTAAAGGGCCCTACAGTCTGAGCTGGTCTGCTTTTAGAACTTGTTAGATAGAGGAGATTCAAATCAAGCCATAGGATTCTCTGAAGGAGGAAATTTTATAATATCTCTTAGTAACTTCTGTAGTTTTGACTACATAAGGTGCAACTATACAATAATAAGACATCTTTCCATAAGCCACTCCCGAAAATCTCTCATTTCATAGTCATATTTCACAAAGAGAATTTATCAGGTTATCAGACTAATATCTTACTTTTCATATGATTTTTTGCAAGTTGTTAAAATGAACTTTTTAATGAGGCCACTGTCTTTTATTTAACCTTTTTCTTGTTTTCTTTCTTTTAGTGCACTTTAACAAATGATGCAGTCTTTGCAAAAATATTGAGTTAAGTAATTTATTGTCAATCTGTCTTTTTGCTAATCTTTGATCATCATAGGTAACATTGCCATCTACCATGCCCTATGAAAGACCCATATTAGTTCTCTGATGAAGAGGGAAAAAAAAATCTACACAGATATATACAATGCCATGGACCAAGGTCATGGATAGCAGGAATGTTTTGCTGCAGGAACACTAACTAAATCTGTCTCCTTTGGAATTAAGTACAAACACAGGTTTATGAAAGTCTAACCATTTTATAGCTTATTAGATGGACTTAGATGGACATTCCTTTTCCAAAATAAGTGTTTCTGTTTCACAAATAATGTTTATCTTCCCGAACTTCCTTTGTATTGCTTTTAATCAGCAATGTGCTTTTATTTAGTAGGTATTTGTTAATACCCACTATCTATCATGCCCTGTATTTAAGGGTAGAGATATAATATGAATAAAACCATATTCATATCTGGCAGGGGCTGCCATTTTTCAGGAACCTCCATGACATAACACAGCATTTCTGGGTAAGTGGCAACTGCCATAAGGAAGGTTTCTATTGAAATATAGGAGGCCAAAGGGATGAGAAATCAGGGAAGACTTCCTGGAAGAGTTGCTATAATTAACAAAAAGTTTAAATTAGTTTTTAAGGACATAGTCTGTATAAGAGAAAAAAATCTTTTAATAATCATCATGGCAGAGAATCTAGGCAGGCATGTTGGAAAAGGGGAGTGGGGAAGAGGCAAAATATTACTCAGCTGTGTCACTGAAAAAAAGGAAAGATTTCTTTTTTAAGACGCTTAAGTATGTTTGATGAACATTCACATAGCTGCTTTCAATTATACTTATTGTTTGTTCATAAACCAAACTGTATATTACTACTACTTGCATGGGTTTACACAGGTAGACAAACATGCCTAAAGCCAAACCTATGGAGAATGGAGGTCTGAGAATACCCAGGCACCAATTTCTAATCCAAAAAGTCAGATAACTGTCTCATGAAAAACTTCCTTCTTACCCCTGGGTGAACCAGTATTTGGGAACCACCTTTTAAAGCAATGACTCAAATTTTAATGTGTCTAAGAATAAGTGGGGTCCTTAGCTCAAAGTTCAGGGCTATCTTTCTATGAAATTCTGACACTCAACTAAGCAAGAAACCCTAGTAAAGACAGGATGTGGTTGAGTTTGGGATCCATAGGGGCCATCCACACCCTGTGTATCAAGAACTATATACAAAACAACAATTTAGCTTTACTTTCACCCCAGACTATGTTCCAAGAACTTAGATCTCTTGGATGCCTGAAATCACACATCATACCTAAGCCTATAGATTCTAAGATTTTTCCTGTACATACATCCCTATGATAAAGCTTAATTTATAAATTGGGCACAGTGAAAGATTACCCATAATAACTAATAATAAAATAAAGCAATCATAATAATATATTGCAATAAAAGCTATGTAAAACTTGTGAATTATATATTTCTAGAATTTTCCACTCAGTATTTTCAGACTACAGTTGTCCATGGGTAACTGAAACATAGGAAAACAAATCTGCGGGTAAGAGAACTACCATACTGAATAAGCACTCCTAAATAAAGGACTCCTATATTGCTATACATAGGGTCGCTATGAGTTGGACCTGATTCAATGGCTCCTAACAACAGCAACAACATATCGTTGTAAGTTTTAAAAAATAACAGACATTATCAGTTCCCTACCCTAACTCCTTGGCTTTTCAATGTGTTTGAGTTTCTTCCAGCCTCCAATATTTGCATCTCTGGCCTGAGGTCATTTCCTAGAACTGAGAGCCAATTTGGCCAGGTACCTAGCAAAATGTAAATGCCAGGAATAAGCCACCTTCAGAGGCCATCCTCAATCAAAGACTCACAGAGGTTCATTTTTAAATGCCCCAGCTCCCTTGCTTCTCTGGCAGGGTAATGCCAAGGCAAGTGTTTACAACATTTCCTAGAGTTTTCCCACAGTAGTAAGCTCTAGTCACTCACTGTGGCAATGGTTTAATAATGCACTTTTTTATTGACTGCCTGACCTTTCCTGCATCATTGTGCTGCTCTATTATCAGTGTTCACTGCACCTCCCAAATAAACTCCTTCTGCTAAAACTGTGTGCATACTCCTGAGCATTTGCAAAGCCTTGTGAAAGAACACCTACTTAAGCAATATCTTCCTGGATGCCTTATAATCCCACTGTAATTTTAGAAGGCCCCATGTGAATAAGTGTTGACCTACTAGAAGTTTTTGGTATTCCCTTCTTCTGGGGGAACCCAAATCAAGTGAATAAGACCCATGAAATACAATATCTTTAAGTTCAAAGGGCATTTTATAAATACACCCAAATAAAGCCAAAATGCAAAGATAATGAAAAAAAGCCTGACTTAACATCTATGTTTTATAGGATACACTGGAAAATAGATAGTTGCTCAACTTCATGATTTTGATCCCCAAAACATAACATAGTTTGCACACACCTGGAAGAAAACAAGTTAACACTGTCACCAAGAAAGGAGAGATCAGTTATCATTCTAGGTACAAAGCAGAGAATGGTACAGATGGACTGAGCGAGGTGTCACATGGAAACCTAAAGAGAGGTGTTAGATTTTAGTAAGTGTGGAAATGTAAGCATGCGTAGTGAAAAATCCTGGGGATCTGCACACTTGTTGATTCTCCAGCTGACTCAAATCAGAGCCATGTGATTAATAAATCATGACCCAGTGACAGCTGGAACTGGCTCGTGACCAGCTTACGAGAGCCTCAGAGGCAATTGTCAATTTCAGGTATTTTGCAAGCCAGATTACTTCACCTTAGAGCTTGAGATAGGCCAGAGTGGGAGTATTTATATCACAGAATGGGGAATCAAGCCAGGCACTGTGCTACATGCCTATAATCCCAGCAACTCAGGAGGCTGAGTCAGGAAGATCATAAATTCAAGGCCAGAAGGAGCCTGTACAAGTTAGCAAGACTCTGTTTCAAAATAAAAAGCAAAAATGGTGCTTAGGGGGCACCTCAGTGGTAGAGCACTTGCCTGGCGTACTTTAGGCCCTGAGGTCAACCCCCAGAACTGAAAAGAAAGAAAGAGAGATAGAAAAGAGAGAGGGAGGGGAGAGAGAGACAGAGAGAGAGAAGAAGAAGAAGAAGAAGAAGAAGAAGAAGAAGAAGAAGAAGAAGAAGAAGAAGAAGAAGA
>VMDO01013773.1:36195-57017 GCA_007922755.1 Pedetes capensis | reverse complement strand
AATATGCATCTTTAAGAGGAGAGAAGATAATCATCTTGTTCTTAGTTTTTTTTTTTTGTCACAGTCAGACCACTGTCTAAAGAGAGCCCTGAAAACAAATTAAATTTAAATTTTGAAAAAGAGGATCCCTAGTTAAAAGATATTTCAGATCCCTTCCATTTCTGAGACTTTGTGATTCTACCTTGTCCTCAATACTAGGAGGGATACTCAAGTATGAGATCAGATGTGCATTCCAATTGAGCTTACAATGTATCTAATGAGATGAGTTTAACATGAAAAATCTAAACAATACATTAGAAATGATAAGGTAATAGGCCTAGATATCATATTAATCACACACTCAGAAGAAGGAATATTTGACTAATGACTGGGGTGATTAGAAAAGGGTTCCTGGGAAGGATTGGACTTGAATTGGACTTGGCAGATGAGAAGGCATGAGTAAGGTAGTAATAACAGGGAAGACACAATATATCAACCTGATTAAGAGAATGTTCCCTATGGTTTCTCTCAGGTGTTTTGTTGTTGCTGTTGCTGTTGTTTTTATTTCCTTTAATGTACTGGGGGTTTGAACCCAGGCTTTATACATACTTTGGAAGTCCTCTATAACTGAGCTGTACACCAAGCCCTTTTTTATATTTTATCTTGAGACAGGATCTCTCTAAGTTACACAGGCTGCCTCTTGCCTTGAACTATTGATCCTACTGCCTCCATATCCTGAATCTCTGAGATTACATGCTCTGGTGAGGCTGGGACCATACACAGCTTGATCCTCTGGTTTTCAACCCAACTTTCCCACTTATTAGCTATATGACTTTGGATAAGTGACTTCATCTCTCTGAGCCTCTGCTACTTTTTTCATACATTTAAGGGAATAACCATATTTGCTTCATGTTGTGAAGGATAAGTAAAATATTGTATATAAAGATTACATAAAATATAGTTTATACAAAGCACTTAACAAATCACTTAATATCAATTATTTCTAATATGACTAGCATATAATGAGCACTTTGATTTTTCCAGAACTTTTGGCAGCTATCCTCAGCAACCCTATGACAGCAGAGAAAGTGTTATTACCAGTATTCCCATTGGGCACATAGTAAAACTGAGGCCCAGAGAAAAGCAGTGACTTAACAAAAGAGAGTTAGTTGAAGAGTACAGCCTTACTTTGGCAATCCACTTACCCCTTATGCTCAGTAGTAGTTTTTTCATGTTTGTAACACAGAGCAGGGTGGGGTACAGCAAGGTGGAGATAATGGAAGAGGAAAAATGTTGAGAAAAAAGCAGAACTATCTGTAGGATTTGATGTTTATTAAGGACCACTCAGCTTGCAGCTGTAGCCCTGTGGCATCAGATCCTGTCAGATCTCTGAAGCTAAGCAGGGTCAGGCCTGGTTAGTACTTGGATGGGAGACTGCCTGGGAACACCAGGTGCTATAGACTTGGGAGAAGGACCTGGCAACCCACTCCCAAAAAACAATCAGCCATTGAAAACCCTATGAACAGCAGAGAAGCACTAACTATAATGTTACTCCTGTTGTATGTAGGGTCGCTAGGGGTCGGACACCAACTGGATGACACCTAACAACAACAAGGACCACTCATTTCTGTGGAGAAAGTTCACATCTTGGCTTTTAGGACATGAAAGAGGCCTAACAGGAGAGAGGAATTAGTTGAGAAGGAGGATATAAAGTAGTCCAGGCCTCATCCTCCTTATCAGTCATGAGAACAAACAGAAAGTGCTGAAAAGATTGAGTCAACTTCCTGAGGTGGAATGCGGAATTTTTGTGTAATTATTAATAACATCTGGTAAAACTCTTTCTCATTGGCCAATGTGGGTTGTTAGGGTAACTCTGAGATCAGTGTGGTGCAGTTTTTATCTGGTTGTCACAGTGAAACAAATACAGCAATAACTATACTTTCCTCAGATCATTTATCAGAACCCCCAACCCAGGGAAAAACTACATCTTGGCTTGGCCCTTTTTCCTTTTGTTTTTCCATTTATTTATTTGTTTATTTATTTATTTCTGTGGGCTCTACATCAGAAGACCTGTTACTAGGAAAGTTATTTGTTAGGACACAGAAAAATAGCCTCAGTAATTTTCTCTGAATCGCTTCTCTGTCTCACTCTCCACCAACCCACTTTCTTGCTCTCTCGCATTCTCTCTCTCTCTCTCTCTCTCTCTCTCTCTGTCTCATACACACACATACTCACACACCCACACACCCACTCACTCTCACATACTGCCGTAGTTCTGTCTTTCTATGTATACTTGCGTGAGAGACTGATACTCTCTCACCATAGATGGAGTTTCTAAGCACTACAGCTTAGAACATTATATATATATATATATATATATATATATATATATATATATATATATATGTTGTTGTTAGGTGCCGTTGAGTTGTATCCAACCCATAGTGACCCTCATAGGGTTTTCAATGGCTGATTGTTTTGGGATGGCCTCAGGAGTGGATTGCTTCATCCTTCTCCTATTTTTGTGGTGCTGGGAATCAAACCCGGGACCTCAGAGACTGCAGAGTGGCACTCTACTAACTGAACTAAATTCCAGCACCATATGTGTGTGTGTGTGTGTGTGTGTGTGTGTGTGTGTGTGTGTGTGTATGTATATATATACATGCATGTGTATATACATATGTATATATATGCACAAATTATGAAAAGTAGCTATCATATGCTAGGTATTTTCAATAGACCTCTTATAACAAATCTAGGCTAAGGGGTAATATTAATCTCCATCTTACAAAGAAGCAAAATGGGCCTTGAAAATGACAAAGGAAATAATGAAACTAGAAATCAATGCCAAGTATATCGTGCTCCAAAGCCACATGTTTTGTGCATTAAAGTTTCTCACTGTGGGTGGGGCACGGTGGCACACGCCTGTAATCCCAGAAACTCAGGAGGCAGAGGAAGAAGGATCACAAGTTTAAGACCAGAGGCAGTCTACATAACTTAGCCAGACCCTGTCTCAAAAAGTAAAGAAAATGGACTGAGGGTGCAGCTCAGTGGTACAGTACTTGCAAAGCATGCAAGCGCGAGGCCCTGGGTTCAGCCCCCAGTACTGCAAACCAGAAAAAAAAAATGTTTCTCACTCTGGAAGAAACAGAACACCAATCAGACACTGTGCATGCTAAACCTATATCTGCATTATTTAATTATCACAACAGGTCATTTGACTAGATCTGTTATCTCTCCTTTACAGATGAAGAAACCAAGGCTCTTGCTCATTTTCACAGCACATAAACTAAAATTGGAGCTTTGTATAGATAAATAACATGTCCTTTATGTAAGGAGGATACATAAATTCATAAAATATACTGTATTTTGTATATTTGTGTAGGAAGTGATGACCAGGAACACGAATGTGTGAATAAATGCTATACTCAGTATCTTGACTGAATCTCATTGATGTAATACTAAAGTTCAAGACACCAGACAGAAAATAATATAGCATGAGATGCTATTCAAATAAAACCTAAAAACAGGCAAAACTAATGTTTAAATAGAGAGAAAAGCAAGGAAGCTATTATCTATTATATTATATTTGCATTCATATTCCTTCCCTCTCTCCCTCCCCTCCTTCCCTCTCTCTCTTCTTGCCTCCCTCCCTATTTCTGTTCTTCATTTTGTGTGATATATCTCAAAATACAATCTTAGTCCTCTACGTCTTAGAGAAGTGCCTGGGGCTTTCCTGAGATGGGTTTTACAGGCCTCACCTTGAGATGCACCACACCGCAAGTGCAAGTATAGGCATGAAATCTGTGAGAGGACCAAGAGAAGTCAGAGGGGTGACTTGGAAACACTTACCCTGCATGACACTTCTGTGTGCAAAAAGTGCATTCTAGGGAACAAGCAGGTTTTCCAAAAGGGTATTTTGTGTGGTGAAAAATGGCTCATGGCCTACTGCACTCCAAATCCCTATAATAAAGAATGCTAGGAATCCCATGAAAATCAAAATGCCAATGCTGAAAGGTCATTAAAATAAACCTCTGTTCCTTGCTCTGGTCCCGGATTTGTATGGACCGAAGAATAATTATTGATATCATAATATTATTGGAAAAAGAACAGAATTTGTGTATCTCGCTAACTTGATGTCATATCTTGGCTTTGGACAAGCTGTGTACCTTTGAGCAAGTTGCTTCTTTTCTGAATCGCAGCTTCCTCTAAGTGGGTACAATGAAGGAATTAACACACACATAAGAATCAATAAAATTAAAATGAGATAGTAGTACCACCTAACTTATAAAATTGTTTCAGGAAAGCACTTAACACATAATAGATGCACATTAAATAAATAAAAATTTCCTTAATTTCTTTCATTTTGTGGCCTCTGCCAGACCTTAGAAGATAAACCAGAAAACTCAATACCAGATGACTTGAGAAGATATGTGCTAGTTTATTTTTAGAAGGTCATACTTAAAACCCTGCAAATTTATCATTGTCAAAAGATGAAGACACTCCTGAATCACAACATCAATCTGCCATCTGCTTCATCTTCTCTGTTGTATTGGGGAAACAGAAAAATAGAGTGAGGCGATCTACCTTGCTCTGTATCTTCATCAAAACAATATTGTGTTGTATCAAAATCTATTTTAATTCTCTTCACCCCCAAATTATTGCAAGACATGACCCCACAAGTTTAAAATGTTATAATATTGAAGCAATTAATAATTAATAACCTGCTTATCTACTTTGGCTAATATTTCTTGGTGAAATAATAATCCCATGCTGGTTATGAAGAGTATATATAATATAAAAAGCTGTAAAAATACTAGGTGACTTCACTGAAACCACTGTGATAGTGGTTTCATAATAAAAGATTATTATGGCTACCTTTCTTTTGTGACCGTAGGGAGGTAATAGCTATTGATAGTGGTGGTGTCTGTGCTGGACTGAACCTCCTCATCCCGATATACACAGAACCTACAGTTGACATGCTAAAATTAATGCAAAACCTTTTGGTTTGGTAGCCAGAGAGACTTGTGTTTGAAGCCTGGCTAAAACACATCATAGCTGTTGGATTGGAAAAGTCACTTAGTCTCTCTAAACCTCTATTTTCTGTTCTCTCCCATAGGAATAATAATAGAATCTAATTTACAAAATTATTGTGATACATTAATGAGATTATATTACATAAAACTCCTAGTACCACACTTCACTCAAATTAGGCACTCCAATATCAGTTCCTTCTTGCCTTACTCACTAAAGCATCTACCCCACTTCAGTGAATGAATTTAGCTGCAAGTTTGAACACTCCCAATGTGCAGTTAAATGGATCTTAATATGCTTGGTATCATGCTCAGATTCAAAATGACCCAGGCCTGTATCCTTATTTAGAAAACTATGGTCAGCTTGGTTGTGCCCAGCCTGAGGCCTGTTTTGGAATAGCTCATAAGCTAAAAATGGTTTTCAGATATTTAGTAGGTTGTAATAAAAAAAATGTATGAAGAAGAAATAAAAGAGACAGTACATGTCCTGCCAAGCCTAAAAATATTATCTAGCCTTTGACAAACTCGCCTCTGGTCCCTAATATAACAGGGAAAGCATATGTAGTAGTTAGTCTATGGTAGTTAACTCTTTTTTTTTTGTATTTGCTCTATCTTTCTTATTTCTCTTCCTCCAGTGGCAAGTTCTCCTCAACCTGTGATCCAGGTCTGACTAAATTAGATACGACATTTTCTTCTGGAAATGGTGGTTGGTCCTGCTCAAGCAGGACCAATTTGAGTCCTTCTTTGAGATACATGGATTCTAGGAAAAATAAACTTTTTTCGATTTAAGTTGCTAAAGCAAAGTTCTTGGCAGCCATATTTCCTGCATATGGACAAAGCCACTCTGAAGTAAGAAAGAATGGAAGGAACTTGAATAAAGAAGCAAAGATGAGAGATAAAGCAGAAAAAAGAAACTTCTAGCAGCATGGAGTGTCTGGTTCTAATTAACTGAATTTTTGGTCCTTGCAGTTTTTGCTGTAATTCCATGTTACTCTCAGGCTTCTTCCCAAATTATTTTAGTAATTTCTTCCTAGAAGAAAGCCAATAAATGCTTTTCTGTTTAGTTGCTTTATGCTCAATCAATACCGACTTGGGTTTCTGTCACTTATAACCAAAAGAATCCTGCTCTAATAGAGTGGAAGTCTGAAATATGATACATTGGGAAACATATCAGTATCCCATTTCCTAACTGTGTGGCCTTTGGCAATTTATGCCATGCCATCAGGGCCTCAGTTTTCTCATCTTCAAAATTGGTGTACCTATACCTATACCTATACCTATATACTTATACCTATACCTATACCTATATAATACAGTTGTTACAAAAAGCAGATAAAGTAGATGTATAAAATAATAACAGAGAAGGCTGCAGTATATGTTCAGGAAATATGAGTTCCCTTCCCCAATGGCAAGATCTAACAAGCCAGCTGATCTTCAGGCAGGGAAAAGCTCCATGACTCCTAGATTCTTAGATGTTTTTGAGTGACTCCTGGGCATAATAAACCTGTTGACCTCTACCCTATAAATCAGACTTTAGACTCACAAGACAGTATGACAGGAATAGTTTAGCAGCTTGGGCTCAAGGATCCACTGAAACTTCTCTCATTCATTTTGATTCAAAACAGTATTCTCTTTCTATACTTATCTAGCCTCATATACTGCAACTGTTGTCATTATAGTAAGGTGTCCAGTTGGTGTCAAACTCATAGCAACCCTACGCACAACAGGTGAAACACTACTGTCAGTAATTCTCTGATGTTCATAGGGTTTTTCAGTGGCTGATTGTTTTTTTGAGAGTGGGTGGCTGGGTCCTTCTCCCAAGCCTACAGCACCTAGTGTTCCCATGCAGTCTCCCATCCAAGTACTAACCAGGTCCAGCCCTGCTTAGCTTCTGAGATCTGGTGGGATCAGATGCCACAGTAGTACAGCTTTGTTGTTGTTGTTGTTGTTGTTGTTGTTAGGCGTCTTTGAGTCGGTATCCGACTCATAGCGACCCTGTGTACAACAGGGGAAACAATATTGTCAGTGCTTCTCTGCTGTTCATAGGGGTTTCAATGGCAGATTGATTTTTGGGAGGGGGTTGCCAGGTCCTTCTCCCAGCCTACAGCTTCTGGTGTTCCCAGGTGGTCTCCCATCCAGGTACTAACCAGGCTCGATCCTGCTTAGCTTCTGAGATCTGACAGGATCGGATGCCACAGGGCTATAGCTGCAGGCTGTACAGCTTTAGGGACTGCAATTGTAGCCTTCCTGGATTTTCCAGTCAGTGAAATAGACTTGTCTATTTGGAACCAGACCTGGAAATTGGGATGAAAAAGTTTTCTGGTCTCCCTGAGTGGAGAGAAATCCAAGATCAACAAATCATTTTGTTGTTCTTAAGAGACAACTCTGTTACTTTCCTGTTCCTCTCCATTCTCCTAAGACCAAATAGGTGGTTCTTGATAAAGGAAGTGGAGAAAGTATCTCCAGAACTGGATGCCTAACTACTCACATTCAGACACACATGCAGATGAGTTCTGAGGTTTTAGAGAGAGGGGAGGAGGAAAAGAATAATATCTTCTTCACAATTTTGGCCCTTGAATTTACAAACCTGGCCTGTGACACAAAAGAGAAAGCTTTGAACCTGACATGAAATTTAGATCTTAGACTGGGTCAATTTTTAATAAGAAATGTCACCAGGTAGTTATGGAGTCTGCCCAAGATGTCTTTAAGAGGCTTGTTATTCAGCAGAGAAAGAGGATTTAATATAGAACAAAAAGATATTGAAGAAAATAAAAACTGTTTCATACTTTTACTCTGTTGAACAGCACTGTTCAACAAATGGGTTACACATAGATAATGTCACTTTTTTTTTCAGTACTGGGGGTTGAACCCAGGGCCTCACGTTTGCATGCTTTGCAAGTGCTGGACCACTGAGCTGCACCCTCAACCTATTTTTTTAACTTTTTGAACCAGGGTCTCACCAAGTTATGCAGACTGCCTGTGTTCTAGAACTTGCCATCCTCCTGACTCTGCCTCCCCAGCCACTGGGATTATAGGCGTGAGCCACCGTACCCAGCTATGTCACTTTCTTTAATCCCTCCAAATATCTCCCATTTTGCTCAGAATGAAATTAAAGTTTCTTATCATAGTAAACAAGGCACACCATGATCTCTCAACTCTTTATCTGCTATGTCACAATCAATTAGCTTTATTTGGTTCATTTAACACAACTGGCTTGTTCCCACCTTTGTGAACTGCTATTTCATTTGTCTACAGCCTTCTTTTTGACATCTTATAGAAATGGCTACTTATCATTAAAATATCAGCTCAAATGTCACCTCAGAGGAAAGGTCTTTGTGGATTTCCCTGTCTAAAATGGATCCCTTGGGGCTGGAGATGTAGCTCAGTGACACTGTACTTTCCTGGCATGCATGAAGCCCTGGGTTCCTTCCTTAACATTACAAAGAAAACAAAACAACATAAAATGGTTCTTTATTTCCATTTATATTTGAAATTCTCTTGATAAAATGTATTTGCTCATAAGTTTCCCCTCTGTAGAGTTTAAGGCATGTGAGAATTAGGAACTTGATTTGTTTTATTCACTGCTCTATCTCCGAGCATTTAGCACAAGAGTTGGCATATAAATGACAGTCAGTTAATATTTGCTGATTGAGAGGATGCAATGCCTATACAATCTGTACAGAATCTGTACGTTAGGAAGAAACTTTGAGATCTTTCAGTTCAACTTCCCATTTCATGATTACTTCGCATCTACAGCAGTAGTAGCCAAGTCAATTATTCCCAACTCTGATTGAATATCTCCAAGAAAAGAGAATTTGTTATATATCTGGGCTTCCCATTTCATCCACTTCACCCATGAATGGTTTTGTGAAAGGTTTAGATCGAGTATATGTAATTTTTCCTTTTCCTCTGGCTAAGTACAACTAAAACTTATACATCATATATAAAACAAGCATAAGAAGACATTATAGGGTGGAGAGAGGAAGGAAGACTGGGTAGGGTCTGCAGGACTGAAGGAATAAGAGAGTGGTGTGTTCCTTGAACTTTCCTTTTGCCTTTCATATAACAGACTGGATCCTTAGAGAAGCTGAAAATCCAGATATACCAAAAGGTACAGGAAAAAAACCCTATGAAAAGCCAGCCAAAGATCAGGAAAGGATCATCCAGCAGAGCCAGGAAATTTTTATACAATAACAACTCTATTGCATCCAAACACCACAGGAAGAAAAAACTGTCCCCACCCTCAGGCCAACAAAAGCTGGATGGGGAACCTAGATGTCCACCCTTTCTAGGCTCTAAGAAGGTGTCCTCAACTGCCTCTTCTACTGTGGGTATGCTTTAGAAAAGGCTCGGTGGAGAACTTGTATTTTGACAACTACCCAGTACTAAAGAGCTTCCGTCCGTGTTCCCCTCACTGTCTTGCCAGTAGAGACCATGTTGATAGCCTTGTCTTTATACATTTTTAACCAGGGCCCTCATTCTTTTACCTGGGGCAACACTAAACAAGTCTGATTTTCCCCATTCCTCATAAAAATTCCTCTGACACCTAAAGATAGTAATCAATTTGTTTCCTGTGCCATCTGCCGCTCAGGCCTTCTCTTCTGTAGGCTTCATGTTGCCAGTTACTGTTAGCACTGTACAGAAACCAAATAGAATATGAATTCAGATTCCTTTCCCAATTTTGACTATCATCTTGTGACATACCCTAATATTTCTATAGAATCTTCAAGTTATGGCATTCCAGATTTGATGCAATACTCCAGTTAGGAAGTTTAGGGAAGATGGGGTGCTTTACACATATTATTATTAACCATTGATTTTGATTTCTCTTTCTAATGTGATAATCAAGGTAACACATTCTTATTGATCTCCCAGAACTCTAGGTTGGAGAAAGCACAGGGATGATGGAAGGTAATTTTGTAAGCTGTGGGGAAGACTTGGTTAATGGGGACATTATAGTGAGACACTACTGTCTTGAGTTCAGTGAAGTTTTTCAGATGACAGGAATGGTGGCTTTGGAAACCTGAGGAGAGCATACTATCATTAATGGGGGTAACAAGAAAGAGGCTGGATTCATTCATTAGGATACTGTGGACAGAATTCTAGCACCAGATGGAAGGAAGTATTAGATTACCTGTAAATTTACTTCTAGCTTTAACACTCTGATTTGATATTTCTAGCTTTCATGTGTCATTCTATTGCACCTTTGTATTTTAACTCCCTCTATAAGCAGGTCACATCAGTCAACTTCTAATTATTTGTAGATTCTCATCTCTTTGACCCCTGCTGCTGCCTGACACCAGGTAGTCAGTGAGCACAGTTTCTGGATCTGTGAATGTTGAGCCTCTGTGTAATCTAATGGACAAATTAAAATCTAAAGTGTACAAAACCACAATTATTTCCCACCTCCACAAAACTTGTTCTTGCTCCCGTCTTTCCATATGAATAAGCGGCAATACCATTCACCTAGTCATCCATGATTTCTACTTTTCTTTCACACCCCATACACATCCTATCAGCAAATCATCTGACCTTACCAACAAAGTAAATGCAGGATTCAACTACTTCTTACTACTTTCATCCAAGTCCAAACCAAAGTTATCTGTTTCCTGGGCTACTAATATAGCCCCCTGAAATCTATCATTTACAAAGAAACAAGAATAATTCTTTTAAAATGGATGCCAGATCATATACCCCCTTGTCTTACACTCTACAGTATCTTCTCATCACACTTAGAATAAAATCTGTACTCTTTACCATGACATAAAAGGTCCTACATAATCAACCACCTGCCAACCTCTGACCACTGTTTGTTAATACTTGTTATTCTAGTTATTCTTGTTATTCTTTGAATGTCCCACCTCCAAGCTTTTGCCCTTGCTGTTCACTCAGCTCTCCAGATCTTTGAATGTTTTGATTCTTCACATTCATTCAGGTCACTGCTCAGATAGCACTGACTCAAAAAGGCTTTATCTGAGAATCCTATCTGAAACCTCCGATTATATACACCTTTTCCATATTTTATTTTTCTTCTTAGTTCTTATTAATAATATGTAAAGTTATATTTATCCCTTGGTTACATTTGTTTCTATTAATTACAATGTTGTTGTTGTTGTTGCTAGGTGCCGTCGAGTCAGTATCCGACTCATAGCGACCCTCATAGGGTTTTCAATGGCTGTTTCTGGATTGCCTTGGGAGTGGATTGCCAGGTCCTTCTCCCATTTTTGTGGTGCTTGGAATCAAACTTGGGACCTCAGAGACTACAGAGTGGTGCTCTACCAACTGAGCTAAATCCTAGCCGCTGTGTGTGTGTGTGTGTGTGTGTGTGTGTGTGTGTGTGTGTGTGTGTTAGATCTCAAGATGAGATTAGGCTCCACTATCTTCTACTAAGGGATAGATATGGGAACCAGAAAAATAAATAAATTTGAGAATAAAGAAAGTCATACGAGCATGCATCTGAAGTAGAGCTCTGCACATCTCTTGTAATGTTAGGTAGGCTCAGAAGGCCCACAGATTATAGGATTAAAAAAAAGTGGTCTAGTGAGAAGGACTTACTTCTTAGGTAACATCTATGATTTAAATGTGTCTCTTCCAAAATTCAGATGTTCCCAGTATGATAGTATTAAGAGGTGGGGCTTTGACGAGGTGATTAGGCTATGAGACATTGGACCTCAGTGCTCAGGACTCCTTCACGTCTCCGCTTTCCACGTTCTGGTGCAGCATTCCTCAGCCTCCCAATCCATGGCTAAAGCAGGCCCTGGTGCAGCTCAAGCTTCCAGTTTGGAAGGCACAAGCTATAAACCTTGGCAACATCCACATGCTGCTAATTTTGCAAGCTTACAGAATATAAGAGCTATAGAACCATGTCTATCTTCACTTAGATTTCAAAATATGCCTGAGAGAACATTTAGGCCTATGGAGAGACCTGCTTCAGGGACAGGGCCACTGCAGAGACCCTCCTGTATGGCAAAGCTTAGTGGAGGTGTAGGGGTAGAATCCTCCAAGACCCCCAAGCCAGAAAAGTAGTAGGATGCAATGCTAGCCTGTAAGAGCAGCAGGCGCAAGACTCCAGCCAGTGAGTGCTGCACCAGACTAATACATGAGAGGAGGCTGCCAGGAATCTTGGGGGAACACAACACACTTCTCTGTGTGCCCAAAAGACAGAACATGTAGTCAAAGAAGATTATTCTCAATCCTTAAATTTAATGCTGTTTTTCCTGCTGGGTTTTGAACTTACTTAGGACCTTGACTCCTTTCTTCTTTGCTATTTCTCTGTTCTGTAATGGAAATATTTGTCCTGTGCCTATGTCACCATTATATTTTGGGGCACATGAATAGTTTTATTTCACAGGATCACAGCTGGAGAGCAAGTTTACTGTGGATAAATCAGGTTTTGAGTCTCACCTGCATATAGTTTAGAAGCTGAACTTTAGATTTTTGACTTGGTGCTGGATAAGTTAATATTTGGGACTATTTTGGTGGGATCAATGTATTCTATATGTGATAAGAATATGGATTGGGGGAAACCATGAGTGAAATGCTATGATTTGATTGTATGCTGTCCCAAATTCAGATGTTGCTAATGAGAAAGTATTAAGAGGTGGGGTGCCATGTTTTGGATGTGGTTTGTGTGTCTCCCAAGGGTCTACCGTGATTCAAGTTCACAGGGTGGTGCTGTTGGGAGGTGATGGAACGTTTGAGAGGCAGGGGCTAGTGAGAAGTACTAGGTTCCTCAGAAGGTAGTTCTTGGGGAACTCCTCAGTATCTCTGGCAAAATTGTCGAAGCCTGAGGTTAGCACACTCAGCTTTCTCTGCTCTGAGCTCAAGATGTTATATCTTGGTGGATACTGCACATGCTCCCACATTGCTATCTGCTGTGTTGTGACATAGCTGAGACCTGGCCCAAAGCAGGTGTCATGCCCTTGATCCTCAGAAACTGGGAGCTAAACAAACCTTCTTCAGAAATAAACCTGTGTTAATTATTTTTTCATAATAATGAAAAGCTGACTAATCCATGGCAACTTTAAGAGGTTATTAGGCAATATAGACTCCTACCTCCTGCATGATATTAAGGTCATTAATAAAAGAGTCTTCACACAGTGCTATTGGGTTAACTAGCTATTTTGTCTTTCTGCCCTCTGCCATATGAACACGGAGCAAGAAGACCCTCACCAGACATCAGAGGGTGGCATCTTGTTTTAGCTTCCGGATTTTAAAACTGTGAGAAACCATATATATATACACACACACACACACACACACACACACACACACACATATATATATATACATACATACATACATATACACACACATATACACATATATATGTGTGTGTATAGATATACACACACACACATATATATATGTACCCCCACACGTCTGTCAGTTTGCCGCACTATGGGGGCTTGTGTGTTGCGATGAGGCTGAGAGCTCTGCCTCTGTAACCTCGGACATGACCAAGGTTACCTATGGTGGACAGGTTTTGAGCTGAGCTTCCTGACTAAGACAGACTAGGGAGTACGACCTGGCGAGCCACTCCTGAAACAACTAGCCATTGAAAACCCTAGGGATAGCAAAGAAACACTGTCAGATATAGTGCCAGAAACTGAGGCCCCCAGGTTGGAAGGCACTCAAACGACTACTGGGGAAGAGTTGCCTCCTCAAAGTAGAGTCTACCGTGATGACGGAAATGGAGTAAAGCCCCAGGGTGCTCAAATTGCTGATGTGGCATGACTCAAAATGAGGAGAAACAACTGTAAACATCCGTTAATAATTGGAACATGGAATGTATGTAGTATGAAGCTAGGAAAATTAAAAATTGTTAAAAGAGAAATGGAGTGCATAAACATTGACATTCTAGGAATCAGTGAGCTAAAATGGACCAGCATAGGCCATTTTGAGTCAGACAATCATATGGTCTACTATGCTGGGAATGAAAAACTAAAGAGAAATGGGGTTGTATTCATCATGAAAAAAGACATTTCAAGATCTGTCATGAAATACAATGTTCTCAGTGATAGAATAATATCCATACACCTACAAGGAAGGCCAGTTAATATGACTATTATTCAAATTTATGCACCCACCACAGAGGCCACAAATGAAGAAAGGGAAGACTTCTATCAGCTTCTGCAATCTGAAATAGATCAAACATGCAATCAAGACATACTGGTAATCACTGGTGACTGAAATGCGAAGGTTGGAAACAAAGAAGAAGGCTCAGTAGTTGGAAAATATGCTCTTGTTGACAGAAACGAGGCTGGAGATCACATGATAGAATTTTGTCAGACCAATGACCTTTTCATTGCAAATACATTTTTTCAATATCATAAACGGAGACTATACACATGGACTTCACCAGATGGAACATACAGGAATCAAATTGACTACATATGTGGAAAGAGACAAGGGAAAAGCTCTATACAAAATGTCAAAACAAGACCAGGTGCTGACTGTGGATCAAACCATCAACTTCTCATATGCAAGTTCAAACTGAAGCTGAAGAAAATTAAAGCAAGTATACTAGAGCCATGGTATGAACTTGAGTATATCCCATCTGAGTTCAGAGACCACCTCAAAAATAGGTTTAATGCATTAGACACAAATGATAGGAGACCAGAAGAGTTGTGGCATGACATAAAAGATATCATTCAAGAAGGAAGCAAAAAGTTCTTTAAAAGACAAGAAAAAAAGAAAAGACCAAATTACATGTCAAAAGAGACACTGGACCTTGCCCTCGAACGTAGAGCAGCTAAAGCAAAAGGAAGACATGATGAAGTTAAGGAACTAAACAGAAGATTTCAGAAGGCAGCTCGAGAAGATAAAAACAAATATTATAATGATATGTGCAAGGAGCTGGAGGCAGAAAACCAAAAGGGAAGAACATGCTCGGTGTTTCTCAAGCTTAAGGAAGTGAAGAAAAAATTCAAGCATTGAGTGGCAGTAGTGAAAGATTCTACAGGTAAAATATTAAATGATGCAGGAAACGTCAAAAGAAGATGGGAAGAATACACAGAGACATTATACAAGAAAGAATTGGTAGATGACCAACCATTCCAAGAGGTTGCATACGAAGAGGAACCAACGGTGTTGAAGTACAAAGTGGAAGCTGCCTTGAAAGAACTGGCGAAACACAAGGCTCCAGGAATTGATGGGACACCAATGAAGATGTTTCAACAAACAGATGCAGCAGTGTAGGTGTTTACATGTTTATGCCAACAGATTTGGAAAACAGCTTCTTGGCCAACTGACTGGAAGACATCCATATTTGTGCCTATTCCCAAAAAAGGGGATCCAACTAAATGTGCAAACTATCAGACAATATCATTAATATCACACACCAGCAAAATTCTACTAAAGATCATTCAGAAGTGACTGCAGCAGTATATAGACAGGGAATTACCGGAAAATCAAGCGGGATTCAGAAGAGGGCAGGAAACCAGGGACATCATTGCTGATGTCAGGTGGATATTAGCTGAAAGCAGAGAATATCAGAAAGATGTCTATCTATGTTTTATTGACTATGCAAAGGCATTTGATTGTGTGGATCATAACAAATTATGCATAGCACTTCAGAAAATGGGAATACCAGAACACCTAATTGTGCTCATGAAAACTCTGTACATGCACCAGGAGGCAGTTTTTTAAATAGAACAAGGAAACACTGAGTGGTTTAAAGTTGAGAAAGGTGTGCATCAGGGTTGTATACTTTCACCCTACCTCTTCAATTTATACACTGAGCAAATAATCCGAGAAGCTGGATTTTATGAGGAAGATCGTGGCATCAAGATTGGAGGAAGACTGATTAACAACCTGCGTTATGCAGATGACACCACTCTGCTTGCTGAAAGTGAAGAGGATTTAAAACATTTACTGATGAAGATCAAAGATCATAGCCTTCAATATGGGTTATGACTAAACATCAACAAAACAAAAATCCTTACGACTGGGTCAGCACGCAACTTCACAATAAATGGAGAAACGATTGAGGTTGTCAAAGATTTTGCTTTGCTTGTCTCTATAATCAACACCCGTGGAAGCAGCAGTCAAGAAATCCAAGGATGCATTGCTCTAGGAAAAGCTGTGACGAAAGATCTCTTTAGAGTATTGAAAAGCAAAGATGTCACATTGAAGACGAAGGTGCATCTGACTCATGCCATGGTATTTTCAGTGGCATCATATGGTTGTGAAAGCTGGACATTGAACAAGAGAGACAGAAAAAAAATTGATGCTTTTGAAATGTGGTGCTGGAGAAGTCTATTGAATATACCATGGACTGCCAAAAGAACCAACAAATCTGTCCAAAAGAAGTCCAACCAGAGTGCTCCTCGGAAGCAAGAATGGCCAGACTGCGTCTTACATATTTCGGACATGTAGTCAGGAGAGATCAATCCCTGGAGAAGGACATTATGTTTGGGAGTGTGGCAGGTCAATGCAATGAGGAAAGCCTCCACCAGATGGATTGACACAGTGTCTGCAACAATGGGCTTAAACATAAATAAGATGGTTTGCCTGGCACAGAATCAGCAAGTGTTTTGATCTGCTGTACATAGGGTCGCTATGAGTCGGACTCAACTGGATGGCACCTAACAACAACAACAACAATGCTACTATTTTGAAAATGTACCTCGAATAATGCATTGTTTTTGTTGTTAGGTGTCATTGAGTTGGATCCAACTCATGGCAAACCTATGTACATGACTCAAACACTGCGTGCCACATCTGAATGTTTCTCTACTATTCATAGGGTTTTTGATGGCTGATTGTTTTCAGGAGTGGGCTGCGGGGTCCTTCTCCTTAGCCTACAGCGTCTGCTGTTCCCATGAGGTCTCCCATTCAAGGAGTAACCAGGCCCCACCCTGCTTAGCTTCTGAGATCAGACAAAATTGGATTCTAGGGTGGTATGGCATAATATACAGTGCATATTTAAACAATGACTTAATGGTAGTTAATGTTTTTAAAGTGTTGTCAGAATAGAAGCTGTGCTTAAAACTTTGTGTTGACACTACCTACCTCCATGGCCTTGGTTAAGTTACATAACCTCTCTGACGTTTGATTTGCTTATTTTAAAATAGGCCCATGGATGGGTACACTTCACAAATCCTTTGAGGTTCAGATAATATTACCAGGATAATGCAGTGAGAGACTTCAGAAATGATGTCATATGCAGAGGGAAGCTGGCACATAGACTCCTGGGGATAGTGATTATTAAAGAAGGGGGTAAATGCTTGATCTTGAATCTTAAGTGCAGAGGTTCTCCAAAGGGACAACAGGGCAACTACTAGTGTTAGAGAGTTGAAGAATGATTTTTAGGTGGGTTTAGGGCACTACTGGGCAATTGAGACTGGTTTTCCATTGGTGAAGGACTGGGGTGAGAGAGATGAGGTTTCCAGATGGAAGTGAAAGAAAGTGTTTTGAGTTCAGGTATGCAAAGTGTTGTTGCTGAAGAATTTTAAAGTTTCTTTAAATAAACCCAGAGGCAGAGTAATTCAAGAAGTACTCAAAATAGAGGGAAGATTTTGTTCCCTCTCAGGGAAGGAATTTGAATATGTTTGTGGGTAAAGGGTGTGAGCATGAGAGGGAAGGCAAATAGCAATGACACTAGGAAGCATGGTGATAGTTGATGAAGCATGGTTCATAGGGGATAGAAAAGAGAAGAGAAGAGGTTCCTTCTTTCCTCTTTTCTTTCAAGAGCGAAAAGCCAGTGTGTGTGGGGGGGAGAGGGAGAGGGAGAGAGAGAGAGACAGAGAGACAGAGAGAGAGACAGAGAGAGACACAGAGAGAGAATAAGAGCAGGGGCGAAGGTGGTGGGACTAAATGCCTAAGAGCATCTGTTTACTTGACTAAGGATACAAGTCATTATTTCTTGGCTCGTAATTGGGTGTTAAAGTAGAAACTTTACCTTTACCTCTAAAGGTAGAGGTTTTTGAATAGTCCTCTGAGGAGGGTAGGATGAACTGGTTTGGGCTCACTTGGTGAGTATTTTTAGAACAGTGAACAAAATTCTGTGGGCATCAGAATCACCTTGAGGGTTTGTTAAAGCAGACACCTGGGCACACTGGAAATAGTCAAGAGTCAAACTAGAGAATTTGCATTTAAAGCATTTCCAGGTGCTGCTCCTGGTGGTAGTTGAAGATTACACACTTTTAGAGCCACTGCTATAGCTTGTGGGGACCAAATACCCTGGCATCCAGCAGATCTGTATGAGAATCCTAGATCCATGGCCTTTTTTCTGGCTGTATGACCATGAATAAAATCCTTAGTGTGTGGCCAGGTGTGGTGGCAAACGCCTGTAATCCCAGTGGCTCGGGAGGCAGAGGCAGGAGGATCGCAAGTTGGAGACCAGAGGCAGTCTGCGTAAGTTAGCGAGACCCTGTCTCAAAAAGTAAAAAAATGGGCTGGGTGTGCAGCTCAGTGGTACAGCACTTGCAAAGCATGCAAACACAAGGCCCTGGGTTTAATTCCCAGTATCACTTAAAAAATAAAAAAAAAAGAAATAAACCAAGCCAAAACAAAAAACCACATCATTAACTTCTCTTTAGCTGGGTTTTTCAGCTGAAAAATAATCATAGCATCTATATCACAATAGTGTTGTGAAAAATTTGTTAAGAAATGTGAAGCACTTAGAACAGGACCAGATAGTGACTTGGTAATAATGTTGTGTACTCAAGAAGAGTTGGAAACGCCACAAGACACGGTATTGGCTTTTTCTAACAACATCTCCTCCCTTCCCTAGCCCTGTCTCAAAGTCTAAGCTTTCACACAGCCTTCACTTCATGTCTTTGTGCTGACTTCTAAGGTTATCTCTGGAGAGGCCTGATCCCTGATGTTCAGTAGCAGTTCTTCTTGAAGCCTCTATACCTAAGTGTGTGTTCACCTTATCCTTATATTATCCATTGGAACTGCTCTAGAACAGGCTGTGAAGGTCGCAACCTGCCTGTTTAACCTCAAACCTTCCCAGATGTGATCAACTTGCACTTTTCTGAATAGAGATACAGTTTCCCGGGAAGAGGTATTAAGCCTGGAAAGGTAGTTGGAGCAGAATCTCTGGTCTAAACTCTTTCCTGGAGGAATCACTCTGAATCCAGACAGGCTGGAGGCAGACACTAAAGAGAATTACCATGGCTGCCCTCCTCCAGGCTGGTAATGTTATATTAGTGAAGATAAATGGAAGAGACAGTTATCTGGAGCCCTGGCAACTGACCTGTACCTTCACTCTGATTGTTAGAAAACCATTCCTAATATTGAGCACAAATCTGTACATTACACCCCCAGGTCCTTACTTTGCTCCCTTAAATCATGCAGTTCTTCCACTCCTTTTACCCTATGACATTCCCTCAGATTTTGAGAGAAAGTGACCAAGTCTTCTTGAGTCTTATCAAACAAAACATAATGGGTGGCGGGTGATAGTGCAGTGAGTACCCAGGCATCTTATCAATATTAAGGAGAATAAGAATTTTAGTACCTGCCCTTTGGACAATAGATAAATCTCTTATATGAGCATGTATCTTTTCTATAGTTATGAATCCCTTAATGTTGCCCTCATCATACTTGTATTATTTTTCTCTTTTTCTTTATTATTTCTTTTACTCAATATTTTTGTGCCAAGCATAGCTTGCTATAGATTGCTTTTGAAATTAAAGTAAACTGAAAATTTTCAAATATTTTTCAAAATGCTGCTGCAAAATTCAGTGACTCTTGTCTTGTAAGTAGGGTTTTTGTTTTAGTTTCTTTGTTTGTTTGTTTTGTTTTTTGTTTTTGTTTCTGCAGCCCTGAGCATGAAACCCAGGACCCAGTAAGCAGGGTTTTAGAGTGAAATATCTATTTTTTTGCATCCTTAGTTAATTTAATAGGTTTATATCTCTACCAGCATGTCTGTAGATGAGAAACAGCATGGTGCAGAGAAAACAGCTGTGGGGATGGCCTTAAACTTTCAGATTCATATCTCAAAATCTCACCTTTGCAATACAGTGCTTGCTAGGGTATCACTTAATGTTTTGGTGGTTTTGCTTATTTTATTTTATTTTCCCAGCTTTATTAAGATATGACTGAAAATACTATACATATTAATGATATACAACATGTTGCTTGAGATTATCTATCTATAGATACAGTGAAGTGATTAAATCAAGGTAGATAACATATCGATCATCTCACCTCCTTGTAAGTTTTGTGACAAAAAATTTAAATTTAGTTGCTGCAATTTTCAAGTATACCTTATTATTAACTGTAGTCACCAAGATGAACAATAGATCTCCAGACAGTATTTGTCTTTCTGTGCCTGGATTATTTCACTTACTGAAATGTACTTCAGAATCATCCACATTGTTTCAAATGACAAGACAGAAGAAGTATTTCACTGTATATAAGCACTACATTTTCATTATTCATTTGTTCATTGGTGACACTTGAGTTTATTACATATCTTGTCTATTATGGATAATACTGTAGTGAACATGAGAGTGAAGATACCTCTTCAATATAAGCGATTTCCTTTTGTTTAGATATATATTCAGTAGTGACATTTTTATGTCATATAATAGTTCTATTTTTAATTTTTGAGGACCTCCATACTGCTTTCCATAATTGTTGTTGTTGTTAGGTGCCGATGAGTCAGTATCTGACTCATAGCGACCCTCTGTACAACAGGGGAAACACTATTGTCAGTGCTTCTCTGCTGTTCATAGGGTTTTCAATGGCAGATTGATTTTTGGGAGGGGGTTGCCAGGTCCTTCTCCCAAGCCTACAGCTTCTGGTGTTCCCAGGTGGTCTCCCATCCAGGTACTAACCAGGCCCGACCCTGCTTAG
>VMDO01013773.1:0-36095 GCA_007922755.1 Pedetes capensis | reverse complement strand
GAGGCACTTTCCATAATGGCTTTACTAATATATATTCCCAGGGCTAGGATTTAGCTCAGTTGGTAGAGCGTCACTCTGCAGTCTCTGAGGTCCGGAGTTTGATTCCCAGCACCGCAAAAATGGAAGAAGGACATGGCAACCCACTCCCAAGGCAATCCCGAAACAATCTGCCATTGAAAACCCTATGAGGGTCGCCATGAGTTGGACACGACTCAACAGCACCTAACAACAATAACAACAATATATATTCCTGTCAACATCATATAATGGTTCCCTTGTCCTCACATCTCCTTGTAATCTTTCATCTTTTTGACAATAGTCATTCTAACAGTGATATCTTATTGTGGTTTTAATTTGTATTTCCCTGGTGATTAGTGATATTGAGCACTTTTTCATATACCTTTTGTCCATTTATATGTCTTCTTTTGAAAAACGTCTATTCAGGTATTTTGCTCCTTTATATATTAGGCTGTTTGTTTTCTTGCTATTGAGTTGTTTGAATTCACTGTATATTTTAGTAATTAACCGCTTATCAGATGTTTGGCTTGGACATATTTTTTCCCATTCCTTAGGTGGTCTCTTCACTCTATTATTTCCTTTTCAGTGTAGAATCTTTTTAGTTTGATGTAATCCCAATTGTTCAAATTACCTTTTGTTTGTGTTTTGGGTATTATAATCAGCTCTCCCTATCCATAGGTTCCACATCCATGGATTCAACTAAACACAGATTGAAAATATTTGAAGAAAATTGCATCTTCACTGAACATTTACAAACTTTTTTCTTGTTATTGTTCTATAAACAACATAGTATAGCAACTATTTACATGGTAATTAAACTGCACTAGGTACCACAGGTAATCTAGACATTATTTGAAGTATAGATGAGGATGTGCCTAGGTTATATGCAAATACTATACCATTTTATACAAGGACCTTGAGCATCAGCAGATTTTGGTATCTGAAGGGGGTCCTGGAACCAATCCCCACAGATACCACAGGGTGACTGTATATGCAAAGTATTCCTTTTTCTCCATGTTTTCTTCTAGTACTTTTGAGTTTACGGATTTAATTCATGTCTTTCATCCATTTTGAGTCCACTTTTGTATAAGGTATGAGATAAAAGTTTAATTTCATTTTTCTGCATGTGGATATCCAGTGCTATTTATTGAAGAGACCCCCATTGTGTGTTCTAAGCAACTTTGTCAAAGAATTGTTGTTAGGTGCTGTTCAATCAGGTCTGACTCATAATGACTCTGTGTACAATAGATGAAGCAGTGCCCGACACTGTGCCATGTCTGGCACTATTGTCAGTGCTTCTCTGCTATTCATAGGATTTTCAGTGGTTGATTGTTTTGGGGAGTGGGTTGCCAGTCCATCTCCCAAGCCTCTAGCACCCGGTGTCCCCAGACAGTCTCCCACCCAATTACTAAACAGGCCTGACCTTGCTTAGCTTCCAAGATCTGATGAGATCAGTCTCCAGGCTGGTAAGGCTATGTTGTTGTTGTTAGGTGCCATCGAGTTGGTATCCAACTCATAGTGACCGTATGTACAACAGGCAATACACTATTGTCAGTGTTTTTCTGCTGTTCATAGTGTTTTCAATGGTGGATTGATTTTGGGGAGTGGGTTGCTGGTCTGTCTCCCAAGCCCACAGAATCTGGTGTTCCCAGGTGGTCTCCCATCCAACTAGTAGCCAGGCCTGACCCTGCTTAGCTTCCGAGGAGATCTGATGTGATCAGATGCCACAGGGCTACGGCTGCAGGTGGTAAGGCTATAGATTTGTCAAAGCCTAGCAGGTGGTAAGGCTATAGATTTGTCAAAGCCTAATTGACAAATAAATGCCTGGATTCACTCCTGGTTTCTGTAGTCTGTCTTATTGGCTTAAAGTTTTGTTTTTATGCCAATACTATGCTGTTTTGATTACTATCATTTTGTAGTAATTTTGAAACCAGGTAGTATGATGATTACATATATCCTTTAATTTTTCCTCAAAATTACTTTGGCTACTCAGGGGCTTTCATGATTTCATACAAATTTTAGGATCATTTTTTCTATTTCTGTAAAAATTTTCCTTGGAATTTTGACAGAGATTGCACGGAATTCATAGATATCTTTGGGTAATATGGGCATTTTAACAATATTAATTATTCTAATTCATGAACACAGGATATCTTTCCTTTTATTTGTATCTTCCTTAATGCCTTTCATAAACGTTGTAAAGTTTTCAGTGTACAGAACTTTCACTTCCTTGGTTAAATTTATTAGCCTATAATTTTCTTTCTTATAAGGTGCCTTTGTCTGGCTTTGGTATCAGAGTGATAGTAGCCTTAAAATATTTTTGTTATTATTTCCTCTTATTTTTTGGAAAAATTTGAGAAGATTGGTGTTAATTGTTCTTTAACTGCTTGATAGACTTTACCTGTGAAGTTACCAAGTCCTGAGTTTTTCTTGTTAGGTGGTTTTTGATTACTGATTTAATCTCCTCTTTATTGGTTTGTGTGGACTTTTCATGTCATTGTGATTCAGTCTTGGTAGTTTGTATGTTTGTAGGAATTTGACCTTTTCATCTAGGTTGCCCAACTGGTTGGCATATAAATTATTCATAGTAATCTCTTACCTTTGCATTTCTGTAGCATCAGTTTTAATATCTTGTCTTCTATTTATAATTTTGCTTGACTCTTCTCTGTTCCTAGTTAGTCTAGTTACATGCAATTTTTATTTTTCAAAAAATCCTTAGTTTTATTTTATTTTGTTTTTCTATTCTCTATTTCATGTATTTCTGCTCTAATCTGTGTTGTTTCTTTCTGTTGACATTGAGACTAGTTTATTCTTCATTTTTTTCCTTGAAATGTCAAGTTAGATTGTTCACTTGAGATCTTTCTTTTCTCTTAATGTTGGAATTCATTGCTATAAACTTGCCTCTTAATACTGATTTTCTGTGGCATACTAAAAGCTTTGGTATGTTTTATTTCCATTTTCATTTGTCTCGAGATTTTTTTAATTTCTTTTTTTCTCATTGGTTGTTCAGAGTGTGTATTTTATTATCCACATACTTGTAAATTTTCCCATTTTCCTCTTCTTGTCTTCTAGTTTTGTTACATTGGAATTTGAAAATATACCTAATATAATTTCATCTTCTTAAATTAGTTAATACTTGTTTTATGTCCTAATGTATAATGTATCCTGGTGTTTCATGTACATTAAAAATGATGTGTATTCTGTTGCTGATGGATACAATGCTCTGTATATGTCTATTAAACTCACTTGATCTATAATATGTCTGCTATTTCCTTATTGATTTTATGATTGGCTTATCTATCAGTTATTGAAAGTGTGATACTGAAGTCTCCTACAGTTACTGCATGGTTGTACATCTCTCCTTTTAGCTCTGTCAATATTTGCCTTATATATTTAGTTGTTTCAATGCTGAGTGTATATATGTGTCTATACTTGTTAGGTTCTTTTGACGAATGGGCCCCTTTATCATTATATAATTCCCTTGTTTCTTGTGATTTTCTTACTTTAATTCTATTTTTATACATTATAAATGTAGGTACTTCTCTCTTTTCATTATTTATTGCATGGAATAGCTTTTTGCATCCCTTTGCTATCAGCCTATTTGTGCCCTTAAAGCTAAAAGGAGTCTCTTGTAGGTAGCATATAGTCAAATCTTCTGTTTTTATTCATTTAGCCACTCTTTGTCTTCTCATTAGAGAATTGAATCCATATCTATTTTAAGGAACGATAAACAGACAAGAACTTACTACTGCCTCTTTGTTAATTGTATTCTCCCAGTATTGTAGTTCCTTGTTCAGTTTTCTAGTCTTACCTTCCTTTGTGATTTGATGATTTTTAGTGTTATGTTTTGATTCCTCTCTCTTTATGTTCTTTTTTTGTATCTAATAGAGTTTTTCTTTGTGTGGTTAACATTGGTGTTGCTGTTACATGCCATCAAGTTGGGTCCAACTCATAGGGACCCTACGTACAACAGACAAAACACTACTGGACACTGTGCCATGCCTGGCATTATGTCAGTGCTTCTCTGCTATTCATAGGGTTTTCAATGACAGATTGTTTCAAGATTGGGTTGCCAGGCCCTTCCCCTGTTTTTGCAGTTCTGGGGATTGAATTGAGGGCCTCAGAGGGTGCAGAATAGCACCCTACCAACTGAGCTAAACCCCAGGATGTGGTTAACATAGAATGTCATAAAACACCTTTTTGTTAAATCTACCTTAAGCCAATGACAATTTAAGTTCAACTTTACTCAAAAAACTCCACACTTCTCCTCCTTATTGATGTCACAATTTACATACTTTATATCCTGTATTCATTAGGGAACTATTGTAGCTATACTCATTCTCAATATTTTTGAGTTTTGACTTATAATAGAGCTAAAATTTATATGTGTACCTTATTTATTTTTATTTTTTTGGCAGTACTGGGAGTTTGAATCCAGAGCCTTGCATATGTTAGGCAAGTGTTCTACCACTGAGCTGCACCTTCAATCTCCTTTTTTATTTTTTATTTTAAGATAGATTCCATCTAAAATGCACAGGCTACCTCTGGCTTTGAACTCATGATCCTTCTGCCTCATCCTTCTGAGTGGCTGGGATTAGAAGCATGCACCATAGCACCCAGCTTTTGTGCACCATTATTATTGTATTGGAATACTCTGACTTTGTTTATTGTATTTACAGAGAGTCTTATACTTTCATATGTTTTCATGCTGTATATCCTTTCATTTTAACTTGAAGAACTCCCTTTAGCATTTTCTATCAAGTAAGTCTTGTAGCAATTAAGTCCCACAGCTTTTATTTGTTTGAGAAAGTCTCTTCTTCATGAAGAGCCTTGCTGGACTTCGTTTTCTGGGTTGGCAAGTTTTTTTCTTTGTTTCAGCAATTTGAATGTATCATCTCATTCTCTTCTGGCCTACAATGCTTCTGCTTAGGTAGCCACTTACAGTCTTATAACCCTTGTAGGTGATGAGTTGCTTTTCTCTTGCTACCTTCAAAATTTTTTATCTTTGACTTTTGAGAATTTGAGTTTACTGTGTCTCACTAAAGATCTCTTTATATTTAATTTCTTTTGAGTTCTTTGTGTTTCATGAATCTATACATTTATTTGCTTCCAGATTTGGGAAATTTTCTATCATCATTTCCTTCAACAAGCTTTTTTCTCCTTTCTCTTTTTGTGCTGTTTCTCAGACTGCCATATTGTACACATTGGTTTGCTTGATAGTGTCCCCTAAGACCTCGAGGTTTCCTCCCTTCTTTTTCATTTGGTTTTCTCTTTTGTTGTTTTGGCTGGGTAATTTCAAATGACTTGTCTTTTTTATTTTTTTTTTCCCTTGGTACTGGGAGTTGAACCCAAGGCCTCACACTTGCATGCTTTGTAAGTGCTGGACCACTGAGCTGTACCTCCAGCCCATTTTTTTACTTTTTGAGACAGGGTCTCACTAAGTTATGCAGACTGCCTCTGGTCTCGAACTTGCAATCCTCATGCCTCTTCCTCCCAAGCCACTGGGATTACAGGTGTGCTCCATGGCACCCAGCTTAAATGACTTATCTTCAAGGTCATTTAATCATACTCTGATTTTTCACGTCTTCTGCTGAAACTCTCTATGAAAACTTTTAGTCCATTGTGATCTTTAGCTCTTGAACTTCAGTTTGCTCCTTATTTATATTTTCTGTTTTTGTTGAACTTATTATTTTGTTCACGTATCATTTTCCTGGTTTTGTTTAGTGATCCTTTTGTGTTCTCTTATACCTCACTGAGCTTATTTAAGATAATTATTTTAAATTCTGTCAGGCAGTTTGTAAGTCTTCATTTCTTTAGAGTTGGTTACTTGTGCTTAATTTTGTTGTATTTTATGGTGTTATGTTTCCCAGGTGATTAGTGACTCTTATGTCCTTGCATTGGTGTCTGTGCAATTGAAGGAGTTGGCATTTCTTCCAGCTTTTACAGACTGGCTTCAGTAGTGAAGATCCTTCACTCATCCAGAAATCCCAGGGAAGCCCTCTCTCAGAGTTTAGATGGACTTTCTACTCGAATCCTCAGGTAGGCTGACCTGGTGCTTGGATCAGCAGATGGTCAAACCTGGAGCCTGCCCCATTAGGGCAGGCCTAGATCTTAGGAACTTGGGGGCTTCATTGGTGCCAGAGTCCACTGTAGTTGGTCTGTCATTTGGGTCCACTGATATGTGCCTGAAACCTGGTTTTGTCAGGACAGGCTTGGATCCTGTGTCTACAGGTACATGCCTAGAGGCCAGGTCTATATGTGTTGGCTTGAAGCCTGGGGATCATGAGGGCTAGTCTGGAGACTGTGTCTGCAGGTGCAGGCTTGCCAATGTAGTAGTCCTTATAGCTGTGTGTATAGGTGTTGATCTTGAGTCTGATGCTGTAGGGGCTGGCCTGATCCAAAGGCTGCTCTGGAGCTTGGGGTATGCCTAGATTCTGGATCCATAGAGGCTGTTCTAGAGTCTATGGACTCTTGGCTGGCCTGGTTGTAGGGCAATCCTGGAACCTGGGGCCATGGAGATCAGCCTGGGAATGGTGTGGGACTGGTGACTGTGTCTACATTTATCAGTCTGGAGTCTAGGGCTATTGAGTCTGGGCTGGCTCAGGGTGTGCCTGAAGCCTGGGACTATGGGGGCTAGCACAGGAGGAATGGTTCAAAGAGGCTGATCTGGCATTAGGGTGAGCCTGGAATCTCGGTCTGCAAGTAACAGCCTAGGGTCGTGACTGTGACCTGGCCCTGTGGTCCTTTGCAAAGTCTGGGCTCACTTCACGCTACTTCCTCCACCTGGAGGTTATCTCTCTCCAGACCATGTTGCCTGGATTTGGGTGAAGTATGACTTGGGTAATGTGAAACTTCCTTTCCTACCCTTTTCAATGTATCTTATTTTTATTCTAGACCAGGTGCTGTAATCTCTTACCTGGACTCCCGAGCTCTGTGAAAGTGTTTTTGGGTGTAGATACTTTTTTCAAATTGATGTTTCTGTAATGGGACAAGTACTGGAAAGTTCTATTCTACCATCTTGCTGATGTCACTCCCACTTAAAGTTTTATATATTTATTTTTTCATTTTTAAAATGGAGGTAATCATGGAAGTACTCTAGAAGAGTTAGTAAAATAACTTTTATAAATATAAATCACCTAGCAAAGTGCCTGCATATAGTACTCTAACATACAGAAATTCTGCCCTTTCTAATTAATAAATTGACATAATAATAGTATTAGCACCTTCTCATGATATTAAGAATGAATGAGATACAAGTTATGCCTTCATATTACTTTAAAATAATATTATTAAGAAATATATGTGAAGAAGAGTCAGGGTTACAAGGCCTTTTTGTCAGTGTGTGCCAAAGTTCTGGGCCTAGGCCTGTTGAATTAGTATATAAAGGACATGGGTTTGGTTACTTGGCTCAGTCAAAATTACATTCTTTCAGATGGTGTTTGAGTTAGCCAAAAACACACAAACATAAGAAGTGGTGACAATGAAGTTGACTAATAAGATTTGACTAAGGGAAGGGAAATTAATTGTGGAGGGTATGTCTTAGCCTGTTCTGGCTAATAAAACAAAATATCATAAAGTTGGTGGCTTAGAAAACACCATAAATTTATTTCTCATATGTCTGTTGGCTGGGAGTCCAAGATCAAGGGAGTCAAAGATCAAAGCAGACTCACTGTGTGGTGAAGGCCCACTTCTTCGATTGCTATCTTCTTGTGTCTTCATGAGGTAGGAGGGGCAAGGGCTCTCTGTGATTGATATGAATTTTCTTGTAAGGGCACTAAGCCAATTCATGAGGTCTCTGCCCTCAAGACCTAATCACCTCTCAAATACTCACTTGTAAATATCTTGTTATTGGGGGTTAGGCTTCAACTTATAAATTCTAGGAGGACGTAAACATTCAGACTATTTCAGATGTGGGGCCAAAGGTTAATAACTGTAACCATCATTATCACCATCAACCAAATAGATTTCAGTTATTGAGTTATTTCTGGGACTGGATTGAAGCGTCTGAAAATATTTCTCTTTAATCTTCCTAGAAACTTGGTTTCTTTCTCTGTTTATGATGTGGACACTGAAGTTTGGAGAGGTAAATTTATTTATTCCAAATCACTCAGCATATAAGTGACAGCTCTGGAATCTCAATTCAGAATTCAGAGCCATTCTACTGTTGTGTCATGCTCATGCTTACTGGAGAAAAACAGTATGATGTGGCATGCTTAGAATCAGATCTGGCTTTCATTCTCGAGTGAATTTATACTTGCTTATGTCCTTGAGCATTTCCGTCTACTTCTCTGATCTTGCATTGCTCTCTGTGTAAATAAAGAAAATAATACATGCTTCAAAGGGTTGCTCTATGAGGTAAATGATTTCATGTGTATAAAGTGTTGTAAGGGACAAAACCTCACCAAATATTCATGGAGTGAGACAAGACAGAAAATTCAGTGGCACGATATTAGAAGGAGGGGTTAGAGAAATAGAAGGAAACTAGGAGACAGAGGTTTTTTCCAATACAAGAAAGAATGTTTCCCAAAGAAATGAGTAACCAACACAGGCAAAGTTGCAGATAAATAAGAAAATGAGTGAAAATGTTCCCTAAAATTTGGCAGTGAAGAGGTCCCTTGTGGCCTGAGGGAGAGCCAGATTACAATAGATTGGGGAGATAAGGGAAAGTAAAGCCATGGAAACAGTGAATGCAAACTTCTCAGGCCAGAACTTTCACTGAGAAAGGAGGAGAAATGAAGCTGCTAGTGAAAGAGGAGGCAATGTGGAGGTAGGTTTGATTTAATTTTGCAATGGAAGGGATTCAAATATGGTTGTGGGTAGAGGATTGTAAGTAATGATGATCTCAGAAAGGATGATACTTAACTGAGCATGGTTCATAAGGGGAAAAGAGGTTCTAAGAGGAAAGGCCAGGATGAGTGAAGAGAGAGACACCCTTACTGGTTTATGTGAACGAGGTGGAGGGACTAAATGCCTAAGGACATCATTTATTTATTTATTTATTTATTTATTGCGGTACTTCTTGTTGAACCCAGGGCTTTGCACATATTTTGTATACTCTACCACTGAGCCATACCCTTAGGTATGAGACAGGGTCTTGCCAAGTTATGCAGGCTGCTTCTGGCCTTGAATCTGTGATCCACCTGTCTTCAGCTCCCAAGTGGCTATGATTATAGTCATGTTCCGCCATGACCTCCGGTTTTCTTGACAAAGAGGACAAAAATATATTTTCTGGACAGGATTCATCTCAGAGTATGGGTTTTAGAGAAAAAATAGAAATTTAGACTAGTTTTCCAGGGAGGATGGGCAAAACATCTGAATGGGAAAGTAAAAAAGGATTGTTATTTGAATGTGGGAGTGAATAACTTAGGTATCAGCTATTCTTGAGAGTCCTAGGTCAATTGCAACTAGTTGGTATTGCATCATGGAAAAGTTACCTCTCACTTCTGTGCTTGAATTTCTTCATCTATAAAATAGGGTGATCTAATGATATTTACCTCATAGTGTTAGTGTGATGACTACATGAGACCTAGTGTACAAAACTTTTAGCACAGGACCTGACATACAGAGTTAATCAATGCTGATCAAGTTTTGGCTATTGTTATTACCATTTTATATGTGTGCACCAATTTTTTATTTGTTTGGCAATTTTCTTGTATGATAACCCCTTTGGGCCCTGAAAGCTCATTACAGAAGGATGAATTCAACTGTGAGAATTCTTCTCCTTTAGCCCCCACCATTCATTCATTTATTCAACAGATGTATTGATATACATTATTAAATAGGTAAAACATACTGAGCACTTAATGTTCCCTAGATGCTGTTTTGCACATGGGAATTAATCAGTGAGATGACGTAGAAGGTGCCTGCCACGTAGGTTCATACTCCAGTGAGAGAAGTTAGAATCCGGCAAGAGGGCCAATGGGGGTGGGTGTTCTGGAATAGCCCAACATGTGAGGAGCAGGTACAGAAGGATGATCCAGAGAAAGTTACAGAGAAAGGCATGAAAATAGGGTAATAAGCATCCATGAAAGTCAAAAGAGAAGAGTTGGGAAGGAACTAAACAATTTTGGATGTCTTAAAGAATTCAAAGAAGATAACAGAAAAAGTCTTTTGTGTTGACAGCAAGTAATTCACAGGTGACTTCCAGGAGAGCAGAATGCAGTGAGTTTAGAAATGAAGAGGTAGGGCTGGGGATGTAGCTTAGTGGTAAAGCACCTGCCTACCATGCACAAGGCCCTGGGTTTGAACCCCAGCATGGCAAAAAACGAAAACTAAGGGAAAGACAAAAAGAAATAAAGAGAAATAAAGAGAGAGAGGGGAGTATATGAAAGCAATAACTATGAAAAACTCTTTCCTGAATGTTGGCTCAGTATGGAACAGCAGAGATTAAAGGAAAGATTCAGAGAAAAAGTGACCCTAAAGCTACAAGAAAGGTAGTAGACAGGAGGCGTGAATACAAGTGGATAGAGTAGTCTGGTGCAGGAAGAAGCTCTGAACTAAGAGACTAGGTCATAGAGAGGTCACTACGCTTTTATGTTCTTGGTGAAACTGGAAGCAAAGTCATCTACTAGGACTTTAAGACTTGCATTTGGTATGTGCCAAAGTGGAGTGAGTTCAAAACCTTCATTATGGGCAAGCAGAAAAGAGCATGACCATGGATGAACAAAAAGACAAATGAACTATGTTAGAATTCCACAGAAGTTTGAAAAATCTCATGGCTTCAAGTAACTTTTTTTGAGGTACTGGGATTTGAACACAGGGCCTCATGCTTGCATGCTTTGCAAGTGCTATACCACTGAGCTGCACCCTCAGCCCATTTTTTTACTTTCCGAGACAGGTGCTCGCTAAATTACGTAGACTGCCTCTGGTTTCGAACTTGCCATCCTCCTGCCTCCACCTCCCGAGCCGCTGGGATTACAGACATGCACCACCACCCCTAGCTCTGAAGTAACTTTCTTATATTCCAGTTTTGTAATCCAGAAGAGACAAGCCTGTACATGCCATTACATCAGACATCTATGGCCAAAGTTATCTATACATATCACACAGGCTGACTAAATGGCACCAGAAGCTGATGCTGTATTCAGGGAGTCCAAAAGGTCTGCCTCACAGGCCTCAGTATCCCTTGCTACTTCAGCCTTTGCTTCTGTTCTCTCTTTCCAGTCTCCAGAAAGGCAGAAAGGGCCCAGCCTTATTGACTTAAACACCAGGCCCTCCTATAATAGATCACCCTCTCTGAATTTTACCCTAGAATAGAGACAATTCAGGCTTCTCTGAGACTCAGCTAAGGCCAGTATTCCCCTGTGTGATTCTAGGTAGCCTCTGAGAAGATCTGAGGGTTGGCATGAGGAAGCCTCACATCTCTCACTGAGCCCCAGCAGAACCTCTCTGGCCCCAGAGACAGGCAGGGGGTGGCTAGACTTGTCTATCCTGCTGCCAGGTAAATGATGTTGGTTCCAGCACTGAAGTACAGTCAAAGAAACCCTTTACCTAGGATTATAGTTTAAGTTCTGAAGTTAATTTCTTTCCACTATAAGAAGAGGGGTTGGGGGAAGCCCCTAAGAAATGAGCTGTTTGCCCATGGGACCAGAGTGGTTTTCGTATAGAGGGCAGAGCTGAGAGCTTTTCCCTACCCACTGCCCTACTGTGCCTCAGGTACATGGGGCTGGTGCTGAAGAAAAAGCCCACCTCCTCAGTAGGGTCTAAAGGACCCTGGCAATTCCACTAGCTTATATTAGGATATTTAGAGAAGTCCTTTCTGATAAGATAACATTTGAGAAGAGATCAAAGTGAGAAACAGAGCCATGAAAATAGCTAGGAGAAGAACTGTCCAGGATGAAAGAACAGCAAGTTCAAAGACCATAGTCTGAAGCATGCCTTGAAGGCTAGAAGAAATAGCAAGGGCACCTGTATGGTTGAGTATGGTGGTAAAGGGGAGTGATAGCAGATGAAATCGGAGATATGTGGGCAGGTTGGTGGATGTACAATGGACTGGGATAGATTGGCTTTTACTATTAATAAGAAGCCAGCCAGTGGAATGGTTTGGACATATTTGGACTGATTTACATTTTCAAAGGCTCATTCTGGGTGCTCTACTGACAATTGACTGCAGAGGGGGAATTACAGGAGGAAAGAGCCCCATAATAGTGGTTTGCACCAGAATTGTTGGAGTGTAGGTGCAGAGAAGTTGTGGAATTCAGAATATATTTTGGAGACAGATGATTGGATATGCTGGTGGACTGGATGTGAGGTAAACAAAAAGCAGAAGTTAGGATGATTCCAATGTTTTTTTTGGCCTTATAGGTTATTGTGAAGATGAATGCAAAACATTTGGTACAGTGCCTGGAAAGTGCTTATTGAAGATCAACTACTATTATAGAATTATTGGACAAGTTATGGTGGAAGGTGGTTTTTGCTTATAAATTGCTGCTTAGAGATATTTTCTAAATAATCAGGCAATAGCTTAGGACTCAGAAGTTTATTTTATCTCAGGTTTATGGAATATAAGATGCCTCTTCATCTGTAAGATGGGGATAGTAATCCCTACCTCAAAGGACTCCTTTTACCTACAAAGGGAAACATTTGTATGATTTATAGATTGTTGTTGCTTGGATCTGAAATGTTCCCCACAGGCTCATGTGTTAATGGCTTTGTCCCCAGCACATGGCACTACTGAGAGTTGATAGAACCTTTAAGAAATGGCACAGGCAGCTTGGGAGGTGGAGGCAGGAGGATCACAAGTTCAAAGCCAGAGGCAGCCTGCATAATTTCACGAGACTCTGTCTCAAGATAAAAAATTAACAAAAGAGAATAGGGGTGTGGCTCAGTGGTATAACTCTTGCAAAGTAAGCACAAGGCTCTGGAGTTCAACTCCCCAGTACTGTGAAAAAAAGACAAAAGAAGTGGGGCCTAGGAGGAGGTCTTCTGGCCATTGGGAATATTCCCTTGAAGGCCATACTGGGACCTACGTCTCTTCCTCTTTCTTTCTTTTGTATTCCAGCCCTATGGTGGGAATGGCTTTGCTCCACCATGCACCCCCTGCTCTGGTAGGCTGCCTCGTCTAAAGGCGAAAAATGACAGAGTCAACCAATTATGGACTGAAACCTCCAAAACTGTGAGCTAAAATGAACTTTTCCTCTTTAGAAGTTGACTATTTCCAATATTTTGTTGCACTAATAGAATGCTGACTAACCCTCAGATGTTCAGTAAATGTTGCTCCTGCCACCTTCTAGACCTTTGCTATTAAAAATAGTCTGTGGCTCAGCAGCATCTGTATCACCTGGGAACTTTTTTTAGAACATCACAGTCTCAATCTACACCAGAGCTACTAAATCAGAATCTGTATTTTCACAGAATCCCTAGGTGATTCCATGTGCATATTAACATGCGGGAAATACTACTCTAGAGTTTGAAGACCACTTAGTCCAATAACCTCTTCAGGTTACAGATGTAGAAATGAAAGCTAGAGACAAAGACATTAACCTGATTTTACACATGGAATTGGTTTTGGCAAGAGTCCTAAATCTCAAGCCAGCATTCTTTCTACTACACTGGCGTCTCAAGACTGTCTGTAACCCAGCCACTATGTGTACCACAAGATGGAAAAAAATGAGAGGGCCCTTTCTTTGAGAAAGAGTCCTTCCTCTGGGAGAAAAGGCTGAGTTCCTCCTCTGGTCCTTTCTTTCTCTCCTCATGGGAGAATAAAGAGCTACAGAGGGCAGCTATTTTCATTTTAATCTCACAGATGATGTCAGAAGTTCCAAGAAAGTATATTTATACCTAATGGACACTTGGATGCTACTTATACATATTAACATTAATTTGTATATAAACTCATGTAATCCACAAAATAATTCTATGTGGAAGAAAATATTATTGATTCTATTTTACAAATGAGGATACTGAGATAGAGTAACTTGCTTAATGCCACACAACCAGTAGTCCTGGGATTCAACTAAGGTAATTTTCTTTCCTTCCAGGCCTGAGTCCATATTAGCAGCTGAAGTGGCCACATTCTAGCCTCTGCTCTTACTGGGGAACAGATACGGCGTTAATTTAAGATCTTTACAAAGTTTCCTCTGTGCCTGTTCAGCCCTCTTCTAGCAAAGGTTTTTCAGCCTTTGTACTGAGACCTGAGTCTGAGCTACTGGTATACAGCCTAGACCCAGGCCAGGTGGGGCTCCTCAGTCTGATCATGGCACATGGCTTGTTTCCCTCCACCACACCTTGGCTCAAGCTTTCATTTCTCTCTATCCATAACACTATTTGTTCCTCCACTTCTTTTGAGCCCTCCCAACCCACTGAACATCATTTATCTTCCCTAGCTATACACTCTCTTTCCATTTTACTCTTTTGTCATGCCCTCCATTGCCCTTCTAGTTTGGCCCTTCCTTTTATACTGGGTGCTGTTTAGTGATTGTGTCCAGTCTGTCTTATCTCTTCAACTCCTCTACAAGTTCTTCAAGGTCAGGGACAACATTCCAGGACTTCCCCATGGCTGCCTATGAAATCATAGACTCATAAATTCCTAAAGTGTAACTGCTGGAAAGGCTTTTAGAGACTATCTAGTCCAACCTCCTTGTGCAGACAGAGACGTAGGACCCTAGAGAAGATAAGGGGTTTGCTTAAAGTCATAGCCAAGTCCAGAATCCAATTTTCCTTCATTTTTAGTGGTATTTCCCCAGCTTCATGTCTCCTCTCCTCCTCCTATCAAAATCCTATTTACTATTTTGAAGGCAGGAGTACATAAAAAAAAAAAAAAAGATAGGGCCAGAGCTGGGAATGGCTTTTCCATGTGTCTGAAAATCGTTACTTTTCCAACACTAATTTTCTGTCAAACTCCAGGCGTGCTAACTCATGCACAGAACTTTGAAGAGCTGAGCTGCATTTAGCTTCCTCCAACCACTTAACCCGCTCTCCCTCCCTCCCTTCCCACAGACTGGGCTGGACCCAACTCCCTGGCCCCCTGCCCTCTCGCCTCGGCTTCAGCTCCCGGGAGCTTTTGCAACTCCAGTCCTACCAGTGGCTTGGCCATTGTTTACCCCCCAGACTCACAGTGTCTCTCACGGGGGCGGGGTTTCTTTGCCTGGTCACGCCTAGACACATCAAGTAGTCCAATAACTGTCCCGGGAGCCTCATGGGGGTGGGGGAAGTAGGCGTAGCCTGAAAGAAATAGAGGGTAGATTTAATCTGTTGTTGCTACACGTGGATGTGAAATGAGTCCAGCGGAGCTTTGATTGCAAGGTATTTCATCTACAGTGAGAGCGGTATGCAGGCTGGGGGCTGACGGGGGGCGGCTGGGCGGGGTATCTGGTCTGTGCTGATGGGTGTTTGGTTGAGAATCACGTTGTGAGATCCATCCTTCCATCCTTTACGCGGTAAGTGTGGGAACACTGCCTGGAGTGGCAAGGTGGCTGGGACCTGTGGCACTTAGGGGTGGAAGTACAGGATGGTAGCAGGATATCCCTGCTAGGGTGCCACGAGCAACGTAAGAGCGAGTGGGAAGGCGTCCTGGGACCATCGGTCAGTCCATCCATTTGTGTCCAAAGGGCACTGTCCGAGGTGTCAGGATCCCAGCCTGACATCCTTAGAGTCTCGGAGAGCCCGTTCCTGCCTGTGTAGGCACTTACTGGACACAGATGGCCGCTGGGAACATGCCCGGACTTGTCCAACTACCTAGAGCATCTGGGGTTGGGAGATAAGGAAGAGAAGGAGGCTGGGAGTTAGCGGAGGGGAGGAGGGAGTAGATCGAACGTGTGGGGCATCCTGGAGGAAGCTGAACTGCTGGCCCACCCACGTGGTCCCGGGGCAAGTCAGGGCTTGTGTAAAGGGCATGCTGGCTCTGTATGGGGGCTTTTAGTCCACTCCCTCATCCGCCTGCCTGGGTTTCACTTGATCCCTCCCTCCTGGAAGCTGAGCCCAGGACAGTGATATTTTGATCTTGCCTCACCCCAAACACTGGCCAAGACCCAGGCAGCTGTGAGAACTGGGGGGACAAGAAGAGACCCGCCAGAGACCAAGGTGGCAAAACAGAGACTGCAGGGGCTGATGTGGATAGGTGTTGGCAGCAGTGGCCAGTGTCATGCAGGATGGCTGAGGTGGGAATTTGTGTAGCATCTCCCCTAGAAAAGTCTTGTCTTCCTTCACCCCAGCATACCTTCAGTTCAGTTTAGCAGATTTACTGAGCACCTACTCTGTGACAGCAAGTATGGGACAGTGAGGTGTCCAAGAATACAGGCTGTGGCTAGCAGGGCATGAAAGATATCATGACTATAAGCATACAAGTAAATATAACAAAAGATGGGCTTTAAAGGTGCAATCAAAATGTTCTGAGGTTGTTAAGGATCATATCAACTTAATCCAGAGAAAATCAGGAAACGTTTTTTGATTGCTTTTTTTCTGAAATTGTAACACCTTTCAGAAGTCCAGAGAAAGACTATTTTGGATCGGAGCTTATCACTACAATGTATTAACTTGTGTGACCTTGGACAAATAGAGTTACTTTTCCCTCTCACAGCTTCAGTTAACTCCAAGCTAAAGTGGAGATAATAATAGCACCAACCTCATAGAGTTGTTGTGAGGATTAAATGAGATAATCCATGTAAAATACTTGCACAAGATTAGCACAGTGGCTGACCCAAAATAAGCACTCAATAAATGTTAACTGTTATTATTTAAGATAGACTGGGAGGACAGATAAGATTTCAACAGGTGGAGATAGGAAAGAAAACAGTGTAAGCAGTGAAAACAACAGGAACAACTGCTTGAACTCAGGGAAGCTCAGAGCATGTGAAAAGAACCCCAGCTGAGCTGGATTTTAGAGTACAATTAAGGGAAAAGTGGAAGTTCAAGTTGCCATGTTAGATTGGTGGTAAACCACAGAAGACTTTGGATGTTTGAGTTTCAGTTTGATTTGGCAGTGAATAGCCATTGAGAGTTTCTGAACTAAAGAAAAAGTTAGATCTGTACTTTAGGAGGAGTAATCAGGTAAATGTGAATCAGCTGGATTGGATAGGAAAACACAAGAGGTAGACAAACTAGATACAGAGAGGGAACAAGGCTCTGGAACTGAGGGGTGGTGGCTCTAGGAATAGAAAGGAGGCGTACATTTAATGAGGCATCACAACAGTTGAATCTTAACAAATTTGAAGTTGATAAATTATATGTGATTTTAAAAAAAGAGGAGAATGAGAGATTCGGAATTTCTTGGGGTTATCTTAGACCTTAAAAGGGTGTGAATTCTCATTTCTATGGATGATGCAATAGAAAGAACATCTACTTCCTGAGTTAGACACAGATTTTTTTTTTTTTTGTGGTCCTAGGGGGCTGGACCTAGGGCCTGGCATATACTTTTTGCACATGTACTACCACTGAGCTGCACCCTCAGCCCCGTTTTTAAAATTTTTTTATCTTGAGACAGGGTCTCCCTAAGTTATGCAGGCTGTGAAGGAAGCTTAAATCTTCCTGCCTCCACCTCAGAGTCACTGGGGTTAAAGCTGGTGTAGATACAGCTGTTTTCAAGTCCTGGGTCTGCTACTTACCTGCTGTTTGGGAGCCAAAGTACTATTCCCAACCAGGATCAGTATTTCCATAGGGCACTTAGAAATATTTGGGGGTGGTAAATTTATTTTACACAAAGACTGAGGTACTGCATTTGGTGCTAACTAGTTTGGTATAACAAAGAACTGTTCCTCTCACTCATCTATAACATCAATAGTAAGTCCAGTGTGAGATTCTGAACTTCCCCATGCCTCTATATTCCTGAAAAACAGGGAGATTGTACCCATTTCCCAGTCTTTTGGCGAGGACTCAAAAAGATAGTCCCTGTAAAAGATCTAGCACAGTGCTTGGCACATAGTAGGCCTTCATGAATCATAATTTTCTTTTATCCCTATTGATTCTACCTTAAAATGTCATTTCTAGTTTCTGCCTGAATCCTTCAGAGGGGAGGCCTTTACTGCTTACTGAAGGAGCCCATTCTCTTCTCTTGGGGGGAAGCCTTGATTGTTAAAAGTCCTTTTTGGAAAGCTGAATTTCGTTTCCTTATGACTTGTACCTCTATGTCCTAGTAATTCTTTCTGGGGCCACGCAGAGCAATCTCTTTTATGATAATCCTTCAGAGATCTGAAGATCAGAGACCAGATTCTCCTACATCTTCTTTTCCCAGGTCAAACAGCACAGTTACTTCCATTTCATGGCATGATGTTAAATCTGAAGTTTTGAGCTATATAAATTGGGGTGGTAACACCTTCAGATGATGGGGCGCACTGCAAAAGTAACATGATGGGTGAATGTGACAAATATCTTTGTAATGTATTATTTCTTCCAATTTCATAATCCACTTTCTGGGGAGGGTCCAGAGAAAATGAAATTTGCCAGAGATCCTTTAGTTGGTATGTGTCTGAGCCAAAACCAGAAGCCACATTTTTCTTACTCCAAGTGCAATTTGTATTTTTTTCACGTTCCACAGCTGTTTGGGTTTAAGGTGATGGCTGAGCCATTAGGCCAACTCTAGCCCTAGAAAAGAGGAGGATAGATCCTCTGATTGCTTTATACCAGTTATTTCTTCCTTGAAAGTTCTCATTGAGAGAACCTACTTAGGGGGACAATGTCCTTAGTCCCAGGGGAAAAGCAAACGATAACTCTGCTTAGGAACCTGACAGGCCACACAGCCCTCCTTTAGATGTCTTCTTGACTTGCTCCACTTGAATGCCTCTGCAGAGAGTGAGGCTGAAGCTCAGTTTGAAAGCAGAAGCTGTTTTTTCTCTGTTTTCTTTCTCATGACTGCCTCCATCCTTGTATTTTCCTCTTAGGGGCTTAACAGGAAGGATACAGGTCAGTTTTAACATCAGTCTTATATGTAAGGACCATTACTATTCTGTGCTCATGGAAGATATGCAGATGGGTATAGTTCATCTTAGATTAATTTTTTTTAGTGTTTCACACCAGCCATGCTCTCCTACAGGTTGATAACATTTTTTATTCACCTGTGGTTTTCCCTGTTGTGACTAAGTCCTAAGGAAATGCCAAGCTTAGAAGGTACTTTTCGACTAATTTTTGAGTGGCCAGAAATTCATCCTGGAGTGATAACAGTTAACACTTCCGCCTAGTACCTATATATAGGAGAACAATGTGGCAGTCCACTCCTGAAACAATTCCAAAAGAATCAGCCATTGAAAACCCTATGAGGGTCTCTATGATTCAGACATGATTAGATGGTACCTAACAACGAACAATAAGTACCTACAAAAGACATCATCCTGTTCTGAAAAATTAAGGAATTGCCATTTAATATGTGATGGAATCAAACAGTAAGATGTCATTACTTCCAGGAGGTTGTTAGTCACCATCATGGATAAGCCAAAAAGTGGGCAGTACTACTTCCCTTCCGTGAGCTACCTCTCCTTGACCCAGTCCACTCTTTGGAATTATTCCTGCTGAGGGTAAAATGAGCCAATGTTAGATTGTGGGAGTGAGGAGAAAAAGAAGCTGGAGCTTTGGCAATCAGTCCTTAAACTCAGCCCACTCCTCTATATATGGGAGTAGACAACCCACTGGACCCTGAATACAGACTTGGATTCTAGACTTGGCTCTGCCACTGACCAACTATGTGACTTTGGGAAATTTTATTCCTTCTCAGAGCCTCAGTTTCCTCATCTGGATCATAGGGGAAAGGGGTTATGATATGTTGAACAACCTTATTAGAATTCCATTACTATGTATTTCTAATTACTTTGACAGTTTGAAGTTTTAACCAGTTGCCAAAGGGAAGAAAAAAATAAGCTATAATGGAATGTGCTGTCTTGTGAGTATTGAGGTGCCTATTACTAAAGGCATTCCAGTAGAGCTGGCTAGTACTTCTCTACAGGGCCACAAGCATCTGGGACCAAGATGAATTTTAAACTCCCTTTGACTCAGATTTGTTGGAGACTGAAAATTATTTCACAGAATATACATTTACATATGAAGCAATAAGTTTATTTTTATTATTTCTCCTTATCCCCATATATCCTATATCTTTCTCCCTTTTGTTGGGAATGTTTTTAAAAAGACCAATAAATATTTTGGCGGTAAGATCTCACCCTATAGAGATGGGCCTCATTGTGTGGGTTGATTCTTGCAGTTTTATAATAAGGATATGGCCCTGGCCTGTGCTTGCAAATGCCCACTGGTCTGTCGCTGCTGCTGTACAATATTTCATTCCCTGAACTATGAGGAAGGGATGGAGTACTTGATAGAATTTGAATTCTTTTGGGAAAGTGAAGACTGCTCTTATTGATATATTGAGGGAGATACAGCTATTGTAGATTGCTTGGTAGATTGGACAGGGGAAAGACAATGCAAGGCAAGACCAAAAACACTAATAGAAATCAGAAATTAGAACACTTGACTTTGTTATTTCCAGTTCCCAGTCATGCAAACAAATTGTACCATGAATTCAATTCCCTGCTGGGATAACTCAGCCAACAGCCTCCTTGGGAAATCAATGAATCTCCACTTCCAGTACTGTTGGTGGGGTAACTAATTTTTGATGATACTGTAATTTCATGGTATCTTATGGTAGTTGGTACACAAATAAGTGACTCACTTTGGCTAGGGCGACAGTAAAGCAAAGCAGAGGCTTTGGGTATTGGCTGCATGTTGATCTGTGGCTTGTCTCCAATGACCTTTGCTCCTCAGTTCTGGGTGGGATAGTAAAAACAGTCATAGCAACTCACATGTGTAGCAAAATCTGGAGTTTCCAGAACACTCTCACATACATTATCTCATTTTTCCCTTGAACATCATCCAGGATAGTTTCTGTGCCTTTGCTCCCACTTGGGAAGATTGTTTCACCAATAATTAAAAGGATATTTTCCCCTTATAATCAACCCAAAGTTTAGTAGTCTTAATTTCATCCCATTTCTTTTATGAATTATGGCTCCATAATTTTGGTTTCACAGTTCCATTTTCTCCTCCTTTTAATAATCTTTTTCAGCAGTTGCCAGACACTAACCAAATATTTATACTTTTTTTAAGCTTTTTCTCCTACTCAACTTTCAGTCTTCTAAGCTGTATTTGTCTTTTTGAGGCTTGTGCCCTCTTTTTGCAGTGGGTGTGTATGCGTGCACACACACATGTTTTGAAAGGAAGAATTTGACTCATATGGTTAGCATTTGCATTAGACTGAGTGGAAGTGGCCCAGTTCAACTAGTTATTGGTTCTACCTGCACAGTGAAAACTGCTTTTAATAAAAAAATTTTCTTCTTTTCTACCTCAGCTGGCCACTTGCTTTGTGCACTGGAATAAAAGACGAAATAAACAGGTGAGTTTTCTTTAATTTTGTACAGCTCTCTTCCTTTTCCTTTGCTGATGTGCTAATCATGATGTTGTTGGGCCAGATGTGGCTATTGTTAACACTTGTAATTCCTAAGTCACTTTGGAAATGGAAAGAGAAACCTTTTACAAACTGTAGTAACCAGCTGTGGCCTCTGAATTATTTCTATTCCAGGCATATCTTTTCACATACTTGAACATATGAAGATAATTTGCTTGTATTACACACCCACAGAACAAAATCAAAATAACACATACCCAGTTCTTAACCCCTTCCACCTCCCAGGACCAACAGCTGACACTGTTACTCACCCCTTACATCTTAAAACTTTATCTTGTATTACCCTATCTACAGTCTATTCTTTCTTCCCTGGCTTCCCCTTCTAGGTTGCTGATGACTATTATTCCTCTTCCGGCTCCAAATATGGGTGTCCCTCACTGTTTTGTTCTTGGCAAACTTCTTTACCTGTCTAAGCTGTGCCATTATTTACCTAGGCCAAAAGTTCTCCATTTTGATTTAATTAGTCTTGGGCATAGGTATGTTTTAAAAAGTCCCCTAGATGATTCTAATATACAGCCATGAGCAAGAGCTGCTGTTTTGGCCTTTATAATGCACTTGACTTATTTTCAGTGTCAACCTGTGTTCCACATGTATCAGTTGCCTGCTGGGCACATCCACTGAAATGTTCCTCTGTCCTCCTCCCCACCTATTCATTCATACTTAAAATGATTGAAAAAAGGGGGATTTTGTCTTTTTTACTGAGCAACTCCCCTTTCATGCTGTTCATGACCCTGAGATTCTCCTGGTTTCTCAGGCAGAGCCTCTCAGAATCAGACTCCTGTCTTTGTCTTGGCCATCCCATTGTAATGTCTGTATCTCCCACCATCACTTCCTCTCTGGTCCTGCTGCTCCCCTTCCCCCCATCCTCATCCTGTCTCCTAAAGCTTGGCAGTAACCGTGTCGAACTACTATTTAAAGCAAAAATCAGAATAATATTCAGAAAATGCTTTGTGACCACCGTAAGTATCACTGAGGAGAAAATGAAATTTCAGTGAGGACTCCATTCACTACTTTAGTTCATACTGCCTTGGAAAGCATGCCACACTTATGGACCATAAATTACTTTTCAGTTCTAGCTTTGTTTCTTACTAACTAAATAAACTTCAGTAAATTATTTCTTTCCGTGTCTTGGTTCTATTCTTTTTTAAAAAACTATTTTAATTGGTGATGATAATCCAAAGCTTTGTCCTAGTGTTATTGTGAGAGCCTATTGAGCTAATTGATGTGAAACCCTTTACAAACTATTAAATTTTTCCCTCACCCAGAGGATTGTTAGTGTTATTCTGTAAGTTTTTACCATTTGCACAAACAACAATATTTATCTAGTGCATACTTTGTGCCAGGCACTGTTTTAAGCACCAGGGACGAAGCAGTAAACACAACAGATACCACAGTCTCACGGTGCTTACATTCTAATCGAGGAAAGAACAGACAAGAGAGAAGTAAATAAGCAAAATATGTGCTATGTCATCAGGTCACAAGTGCTGTGGAGAATAAGAAAACAAGAAAGAGGGATAGGGAGTATAGAGGGAAATTGCAATTTTAAAAGAGTTTTCTGAAAGGCCTTATTAAGAAGGCAGTATAAGAACAAAGAACTAAAGAAGAGGAGGACCCTATACTAGTCATGTGCATGTCTGAGGAAGAGTATTCCTGGCTTAAAAGAACTACCTGACCTTCAGCTTTTGTGTCTTCCATTCTTCCTAGAAAAAAATGTGGGTTTGTGCCCTAGATTACTCCTTCAGCCAATTCTCTCTGACTGGAGGGAGAGAAAACCATTTTTTCTGATTATACCTTATATTCAGGTGAAATAGAGAAGGTTAGAGCTGAAAGGACTCTTATAATACTGATATTCTCAATAGTGATTACACATGAGAATCACCTGGTAAACTATATAAATCCCACATGCTTAGGTCATACCCTTGACTAATTATATCAAAATCTTAGCAGTGACACCCAAGTATCAATATATTTTTTGGAGCTCCTAAGATATGAGAAAGGATGAGGACCACTAGTCTAAGAGATTGGCCAAAGTAGCTCCCTTATGGTACATATGGGGACCCTGAGTAAGAATATGTTCCTGATGGTAGAGCTGGGCCTGGGAACACTCACCATAATGAGCTAGGACAAGAAATGTAAAATTCACAAATAATGGAGCAAGAGGAAAATAAGATAGAAATAGATTGTGGACAAGACAAAGCTGGGATAGGGGTGCCTCTCGACTAAGCCAGAGAAGGGAAAGCTGAGAGCCAGCACCAAATGGTTAACCCACATCTGGGTTATAGGCGAAACATCTGGAAATGATGAGGGCACTATACAGGTTAGAAGCTTGATTTTCAGGGAAAGGAGTATTCTCAAGGCCAGACTGAGCAACTGCTTTGATTTTGTCAATCTTGTGCATGTGTGTGGGTGAGCGGGCTCACAGGAGAGGAATGGGTAGGGCATGGACCAGCTGCTGTCTTCCTCACCCTTTTTAATCCCAGGCCTCTTGCACTGTCCAGGCAAAGCAAATATCCTGAAGTCCTGAGTTCTTAATTTAGATTTGTTGTCCTGTCCTGCCTACTCGTCCTAGATAGAGAAAGCATGTTTCACCCCACAGGCATGTGTGCAAGTTGAGAAGAGCAGCAGCCGCAAGCTGTGGCCAGAGGCAGCTGCCCCAGCAGCCTAAGTACCTCACATCCAGCAGAAACTTTGCCAACATCAATTATTCACAGCACAATGAGCTAATGTGGGGATTATTATTAACATCAACCTCATTGCTTCTCCTCTTCCCTGTCTACCCACGTTCTTACTCCTCTAGGATATTTTTGGGGAATCTAGACAATGGAGAATGGGTGGGGAGAGCATCCACATTGATAGAGACAGACCAGATAAAGAAATACTAGTCATTTTGCCACTTCCTAGCTCCCCAGATTTATTCACACGTGCATACATTCACACACACACACACACACACACACACACACACACACACACACACTCCGTTTAGCAAATTTGGATGAAAAGTTGGGTGACACAAATAATAGTTGGAAGCACATATAAGAATATCCATAGTAGCTTTGATTATTTTGTTGTTGTTAGGTGCCATCAAGTCGGTCCTACTCATAGAGACCATATATACAACAGAATGAAATATTCTCTGACACTGTGCCATGCCCGGCACTATTGTCAGTGCTTCTCTGCTATTCATAGGGTTTTGAATGGCAAATTGTGTTGGGAGTGGGTTGCCAGTTCCTTCTCCCTAACCTGCAGCACCTGGGATTCCAGGTGTGGTCCCATCCAAGGACTAACTAGGCTGATCCTGCTTATCTGCCAAGATTAGGCAGGATTGGATGGGAGAGTGCTATGGCTGCAGACTTGATATTTTAGGAGGAGTTAATTTAGGGAATAACTACTAGAATAATAATGGGAGAAGGACCTGGCAATCAACTCCCAAGGCAATCCTGAAACAGCCATGGAAAACCCTATGAGGGTCACTATGAGTTGGATACTGACTCGATGGCACCTAACAACAACAACCAGAATAATATAGAGTATTTCACAGTATTAAAGAAAAAGATAAAGAATCATCTTTTTAAAATAAAACAGATATAATTCATATATCATAAAATTCACCTCTTTAAAGTATGCAATTCACTGGTTTTTAATATATTCACAAAGTTCTAAAATCATCATCACTATCAAATCGCAGGCCATTCTTGTCACCTGAAAAGAAACTCATACCCATTAAACAGTAATTCCATCCTCCTAGCCCCTGGCAAACACTAAATCTACTTTCTGTCTCTGTATATTGCCTATTCTGAACCTTTCATGTAAAATGAATCATGTAATATTTGCCATTGTTTGTGATTGGCTTCTTTCATAGAACATGATGGCTTTTTTTACCACCATCCAGAGTTGGGGATTGAACCCAGCACCTCTGCATGAATAGCTGAATAATATTTTGTTGTATGATCAGACCAAGTTTTGTTTATTTATCTATCTGTTGATGAACATTTGTATGTTTTTTCTTGTATTTTTAGGGTGTTGTGAATAATACTGCTAGGAGGATTTATGTACAAATTTTTGTGTAAACATAGTTTTCTTTATTTTTTTTGTGGTACTTGGGGTTGAACCCAGGGCCTTGTGCTTGCATGCTTTGCAAGTGCTGGACTACTGAGCTGAACCCCTAACCCTTTTCTTTCTTTCTTTCTTTCTTTCTTTCTTTTCTTTTTTTTTTAGTTTTTGAGTTCTGGTCTTGAACTTGCCATCCTCCTGCATCTGCCACCCAAGTCCCTGGGATTACAGGCATGCGCCATTGTGCCCTGCTGAACATGTGTTTTCAACTCTTTGGGAGTATATACCTAGTACTGGAATTGGCAGATCATATGATAATTCTACGTTTAACATTTTAAGGAACTGCAAAACCATTTTCTAAAGAGGCTATACCATTTTACATTCACACCAGGAGTATGTGAGGTTTGAAGTTTCTCTACATCCTTGATAACACTTGTTTAGCCATCTTAAAAATTATAGCCACCCTAGTGCATATAAGTATGCAGCTGTACCACTGTGGTGTTTGTTACCATCAGATCTTGTAAGCTAAGCAGGGTCTGACCTGGTTAGTACTTGGATGGGAGGCTGCCTGGGAACACCAGGTGCTATAGACTTGGGAGAAGGACCTGGAGACCCACTGCCCAAAAAACAACCAGCCATTGAAAACCCTACAAATAGCAGAGAAAGATGACAATATTGTTTTGTCTGTTGTACATAGGGTCGCTATGAGCCATCACTGAATTGATGGCACCTAACAACAACAGTGTATATAAAGTGATACTTCACTGATTTGCATTCCTTTATTGCTAATGATCTGAGCATATTTTCATGTGCTTATTGGCTATTTCTAGATCATCTTGGAGTAATGTCTATTAAAATACTCTACCCATTTTAAATTGTGTCATCTTTTTATTTTTGAGTTGTAAGTGTTCCCAAAGTATTCTAGCCACAAGTCTTTCATTCATTGTATGATTTTTAAATTTCATCTCCTATTATGTGTTGCTTGATTTTTTTAAAATTTTAAAATATTTCATTTTTGATTAACATATATTAATTGTACATATTAATGAAGTTCAGTGTGATATTTCCACTCAGGCATCCAGTGAGAACCAGTCAAATCCAGATTTCTTTTATCCACCCTCCCCATCTTTCCCAATCTCTTTACAGTGTTCCTTGAACAGAGAAATTTAAAATTTTTAAATTCTAAATTTCAGTGTAACATGATTATTTTTCTTTTGTTTCTTGTGCTTTTGATGTAATGTGTAAGAAACCATTGCCTAATTCGAGGTCACAAAGATTTACAACTAGATTTTCTTATAAGAAAATAATTTAAAAACTATAGACTTTTTAATGTTTCTTATAATAAAACTCTTATAAGCCAGAAATGGAAGAGTGTATTTTATAGGATTTAAATTTATATGAAGTTCAAGGACAGGTTAAACTAATCATAGTGACAGAAACCAGAGTAGTAATTACCTGGGGAAAAGGGAGGAGTTAACTGAGAAAGGGACATGAGACAGCATGCTGAGGTAGTGGAATAGTCCTGTATCTTTCTTTGGGTAGTATTTATACAAGTGTATACATATATAGTGCCTACAGCCATACCACTGTGGCATCCAATCCCATCAGATCTCAGAAGCTAAACAGGGTTGGGACTGGTTAGTACTTGGATGGGAGACCACATAGGAACACCAGGTGCTACAGGCTTGGGAAAGACCCTGGCAACCCACTCCCAAAAAATCAGCCATTGAAAACACTATGAATAGCAGAGAGGCACTGACAATGGTGCTTCACCTGTTGTACATAGGGTTGCTATGAGTTGGACACCAACTGGATGGCAGCTAACAACATTATTGTATAGCTGCCATTGAGTCAAGTCCGACTCATAGCAACCTTATGTACAACAGAATGAAACACTCCCCAGTCCTTTGCCAGACACATGATCTTGTTTATTTTTAAACCTATTGTTGCAGACACTGTGTCAACCCATCTGGTGAAGGGTTTTCCTTTTTTTTCATTTACCTGACATTCTCCCAAACATGACATCTTTCTCCAGGGATTGATCTCTCCTGACCACATGTTCGAAATATGTAAGACACAGTCTGGCCATTCTTGCTTCCGAGGAGCACTCTGGTTGCACTTCTTCGAGGAAAGATTTGTTGGTTCTTTTGGCAGTCCATGGTATATTCAATAGACTTTTCCAGCACCACAATTCAAAAGCATCAATTCTTTTTCTGTCTCCCTTGTTCAATGTCCAGCTTTCACAACCATATGATGCAACTGAAAATACCATGGCATGAGTCAGGCACACCTTTGTCTTCAATGTGACATCTTTACTTTTCAATACTCTAAAGAGATCTATTGCCACAGCTTTTCCAAAGTAATGCGTCTTTTGATTTCTTGACTGCTGCTTCCACGGGTGTTGACTGCAGAACCAAGTATAGCAAAATCATGGACAACCACATCTTTTCTCCATTTATTGTGAAGTTGCATACTGACCCAGTTGTAAGTATTTTTGTTTTGTTGATGTTTAGTAGCAATCCAAAACAAAGGCTATGTTCTTTGGTCTTCATCAGTAAGTGTTGTAAATCCTCTTCACTCTCAGCCAGCAGAGTGTGTCATCTGCATAATTCAGGTTGTTAATGAGTCTTCTTCCAATCCTGATGCTGCCTTCTTCCTGATAAAGTCCAGCTTCTCAGATTATTTGCTCAGCATATAAATTGAAGAGGTTTGATGAAAGTATACAGCCCTGATGCACACCTTTCTCAACTTTAAACCAGTGTTTCCTTGTTCTCTTCAAGCAACTGCCTCCTGGTTCATGTACAGATTCCTCATGAGTACAATTAGGTGCTCTGGTTTTCCCATTTTCCGAAGTGTTATCCATAATTTGTCATGATCCCCACAGTCTAATGCCTTTACATAATCAATAAAACAGATAGACATATTTCTCCTATCTCTGTTTTCGACTAATGTCCACCTGACGTCAGCAATGATATCTCTGATTTCCTGCCCTCTTCTGCATCCAGCTTGATTTTTTTGTCAGTTCCCTATCCACATATTGCTGCAGTCACTTTTGAATGGTCTTTAGTAAAATTTTGCTTGTGTGTGATATTAATGATATTGTTCAATAGTTTCCACATTCAGTTGGATCCCCTTTTTTGAGAATAGGCAAAAATACAGATCTTTTCCAGTTAGTTGGCCAGGTAGCTGTTTTCCAAATATGTTGGCATAAACAATGTTAACACCCCCCGTGCTGCAACTGTTTGTTGAAACATCTCTCTTGGTATTCCATCAATTCTTGGAGCTTTGTGTTTCACCAATTCCTTCAAGGCAGCTTCCACTTCGTCCTTCAGTACCATTGGTTCCGCTTCATATGCAGCCTCTTGAAATGGTTGGTCATCTACCAATTCTTCTTTCTATAATGACTCTCTGTATTCCTTCCATTTTCTTTTGATGTTTGCTCCATAGTTTAATGTTTTCCCTATAGAGTCTTTCACTATTGCCACTCAAGGCTCCAAGTCTCCAATTTTTACTTCAACTACTTAAGCTTGAGAAACACAGAGCATGTTCTTCTCTTTTGGTTTTCTGTCTCCAGCTTTTTGCACATATCAGTATTATATTTGGTTTTGTCTCCTTGAGTTACCTTATGAAATCTGTTTAGTTCCTTATCTTTGTCTTATCTTCCTTTTGCTTTAGCTGCTCTGCATTCAAGGGCAAGTTCCAGAGTCCCTTTAACATAGTTTGGTCTTTTCTTTTTTTTCCTGTCTTTTTTAGTAACCTTTTGCTTTCATCATGAATGATATCTTTGATGTCATGCCACAACTCGTTTGCTTTCCTTTCATTTGTGTCTAATGCATTAAACCTGTTCTTGAGGTGGTCTCTGAACTCAGGTGGGATATACTCAAGATCATACCTTGGCTCTCGTACACTTGTTCTAATTTTCTTCAGTTTCAGCTTGAACTTGTATATGAGAAGGTGATGGTTTGATCCGCTATCAGCAACTAGTATCGTTCTGATATTTGATATGAAGCTTTTCCATCATCTCTTTCCACAATTGTACTCAATTTGGTTACTGTACATTCACTCTGGTGCGTTCCTTGTGTATAGTCACCATCTATGTTGGCAAAAATATGTGTTTGCAATGAAATGGTCATTGTTCTGACAAAATTCTATCATGCAATCTCCAGCATCATTTCTGTCACCAAGGCTATATTTTCGAACTACTGAGTCTTCTTTGTTTCCAACCTTTGCATTCCAGTCACCAGTAATTATCAGTATATCCCGATTGCATATTTGATCTATTTCAGATTGCAGAACCTGGGAGAAATCTTCCCTTTCTTGTGGCTTTAATGGTCAGTGCATAAATTTCAATAATAGTTGTATTAACTGGCCTTCCTTGTGGGCTTATGGATATTTTTCTATCACTGACAGCATTGTATTTCTGGACAGATCTTGAGATATCTGTTTTGATGGTGAATGCAACCCCATTTCTCTTTAGTTTTTCATTCCCAGAATAGTAGGCCATATGATTATGTGACTGAAAATTGCCCATGCTGGTCCATTTTAGCTCATTGATGCCTAGAATGTCAATGTTTATGTGCTCCATTTCTCTTTTAATGATTTCTAATTTTTCTAGATTCATACCACACACATCCCATGTTCCAATTATTAATGGATGTATATAGTTGTTTCTCCTCATTTTGAGTCATGTCACATCGCGTGAGCAAATGGAGGTCCCTGGGGCTTTAGTCCATTTCCATCATCAAGGTAGACTCTACTTTGAGGAAGCAGCTCTTCCTCAGTAGTCTTTTGAGTGCCTTCCAATCTTGGGGGCTCATTTTCTGGCACTATATCTGACAGTTTTTTTTTTTTTTTTTTTTTTTTTTTTTTTTTTTTTTTTTTTTTTTGCTATTCATAGGATTTTAAATGCCTAGTTGTTTTAGGAGTGGTTCACCATGTCCTCCTCCCTAGTTTGTCTTAGTCTCAGCTGAAACCTGTCCACCATGGTTGACCCTGCTGGTATCTGAGATACCAGTGGCATAGCTTTCAGCCTCATTACAACATGCAACCCCCCACAATGTGGCAAACTGACAGATGTTTTGGGAATAACAAGAATACATATGTAAAAGTTCATCAGTTCACTTAATATCTGTGCTTCTTACTGTGTATAAGTTGTACTGCAATAAAAAATGCTTAGGTTTCTAGAACACTTCCACATTACCTCATCTGATATCCATACTACTCTTAAAAGTTCCACGGAGCAAGTAGAAGAAAATGTCCCCATTTATGGATGGGGAAACTGAGGAAGCTGCTCAAACTCCAGTGAGGAGTTTCTGTTTGGGACAGAGCTGGAATCCCTTTCCCAAAGGACAGATTTTCTGTCCACTGAATCTGGGCTTTTTCCATGGTCAATCCAATTTTTTATTTGTGCTTTCTTTCCTGTGCTGTTGGCCAATTTGGAGCCAGTGTTTCAAGCTGTGGCTTGCAACAATACAGCTGCATAGGTAGAGGGCTTTGGCAGAAGCAGAACTCCAGTATGTCTTGTGCTGTAGGGAGGAAGACATGAGGCCTTTGACACTTCTCTTCCCCCATCCACTCCCCTCCACAACTAATGTATTGATGTAAAGAGAACACAAGCATATCTTAGAGGTGAAGTGAAAAAATTTTCTTGAGCAGCCATAGCATTAGGTTGTGCAGGTGTAGAGGATTGTTCTGTGGCAAACAATCTGCTATTCAATAAAATACCTAATAGCATCTTCACTTATCTGTAAACCTGATTTTATTTCTTTTGCACTTCATTTCAAAGGCAATTATCTCAAAGTTTCCCCAAGTTTTTGTTACCTGAGTTCATCATTTATGGTAATATCCTGGTGATAAACATCCAGCAAACACTGAGAACAATGTTCATTTTAGCCAAAGTGACTTAGGTACTAAAAACATTGTGGAGAATCCTGTCCTTAAGCCTTGGGTTGCTGGTGGCAGAAGCTAGTGAGGATGAAGGCACTGTGGTGATACCCATGTCTTGTGCATGGTCTTCATGTTCTGCATGGGGTGCATCAGTGATGAAGCTTTTCTTCTCTACAAATCCCAAGAGTGACAAGTGTATACTCCTTGTACTCTTAATTCCCACTCTTCTGAAGGGGAAGAGCCAAAGGGCCCTGCTAATCCAGGGAGGGATGGGAGGTTAATATACTTACTTTTCCTTAAAATGAAAAGGTTACATCTGCTGTAGGACACCGATGACCAGAGGGAATAACTTGATATAAAGTCTCACATTGTCCTTGGATAATGATATTTAACACTTTTAAGGCAGTTTCAAAGGCTGGGATTTAGCTCGGTTGGTAGAGTGCTGCTCTGCAGACTCTGAGGTCCTGGGTTCAATTGCCAGCATCGCCAAAAAATGGGAGGAATATGTGGTAATCCAATCCCAATGTAATCCTGAAACAATCAGCCACTGAAAACCCTATAAGGGTTGCTATGAGTTGAACACGACTTGATGGCACCTAACAACAACAACAAGGCAGTTTTATCTATGTACTCTGACTTCTTCAGAATAGTTCAGAGTCCACATGATTTTGTTCTCTTTAACAAAGGCAATTTTTAAAGTGTCCAATGAAAGATAATTTAATTTATATGCTTTGGATAAATGATTTGACGAAAAAAGGGGGGGAAGCCCTCTATTCATTCTCCAGATCCTGATAGGGGGATTTGGCAATAAGACTACCTTGCCTAGACAGGAATCTCAAAACAAAAGTAAGAGGGATGTGTTAAGGTTTATGCCATTCGATATTTATTAGGTGAAAGGGGCTCTGGAAACCAAACCAAATAGGGTAACTCAGATATTCAAAGGCCAGCAGCAGTTGCTATGAAGATTTTAGATACCTGCACGGAGAGTTTATCTCAAAAAGAGGGTCTGTTTGGCTCCTGTCAATGATTTTCTGTTTTCAGGGCAAGAAAATACTGGAGGAATTTTCTAGACCAGCATGCTGGCTTTTTTACCATGGTGCCGAATTCCCTTGTCTTGAGGGCTATGAGACCACTGATGGTTTTTGTCCTTAATGAGAAAGAAGGGTGGGAGCAACGAGAGGGAGACATTCCTACTGAGGCTGACACCATGGACCAGTAATCAAAACAACACAGAAGAGATGATATTAATCTTGGGCAAAAATGGATTTCATAGGCCACTTTCCTCTAAATGGCTGAATGGGAAAGAATATCGCAGTGGATAGTGAGAAAAGGTACACTGAAGCAAAAATCACAGCCAAAATATCTTACCTGATTTCCATTGATGACTATTGAGGGGAGGATTGGTGGTATCTCAAAGTACATCTGTACCTTATACTCTCTTCTGATTAGAAGTGGACATGTAAGCTGGGCACAGTGGCACATGCCTGTAATCCCAGTGATTCCGGAGGCAGAGGCACGAGGATTATAAGTTTGAGACCAGAAGCAGTCTGCATAATTTAGTGAGACTTTCTCAAAAAGGAAAAAAGAAAAGAAAAAAGAAAATGAGCTGAGGGTGCAGTTCAGTGGTCCAGCACTTGCAAAGTATGCAAGCGTGAGGCCCTGAGTTCAACCCCCAGTACCGAAAAAAAAAAAAAAAAAAGTAGACATTTAAGACTTTCAGTACTTTAAAAAGTCACCTGAAGTGTGTCCTGGTATGAGATTGTTGTTGTTGTTAGGTGCCGTTGAGTCACATCCAACTCATAGCTACCCTCATAGGGTTTTCTATGGCTGATTGTTTCGGGATTGCCTCAGGAGTGGGTTGCCACATCCTTCTCCCATTTTTACAGTCCTGGGGATTGAACTTGGTACCTCAGAGACTGCAGAGCGGCATTCTACCAACTGAGCTAAATCCCAGCCCCAGTATGAGGAGTGAGCTAAAGAATCACATCCCATTTTTTCTCTTTGAGGACAAGCCCCATGTATCAATTGCTTGATCCAGCCTCATTAAAATGCATACTTAACTCTATCTTATTTTGTATAGCTCTTTAAAGACTTCACAATGGTTTGTTGGACCTTAGCCTATTTAATCCTCTCAAGAGTTACCTGATGTAAGTAAGGAACATACTGTCCTTTTTTTCTCAGATTAAGTAACTAAGACCAGAAAAGATTCATCTAAGGTAATAGGTTGAAAAAGAATGAGCCAGGTAGGGTGATTAACCATCCCAGTTTGCGTGGGACTCTCCCAGTTTTAGCATTGAAATTTCAATATCCTGGAAAACCTCTTAATTCTAAGCAAATCAGGATGATTGGTTACCCAGTAGCCAGGAATAGAATCCATACCTCCCTACTCTCAACCCAAGGCAAGTATTTTGCCCTATGCCATTGGTCTTTGAAGAACTGCTATCTAAGTAATGTTTCCCCTTCTCTACGCCTAAGTTCACCAGGATATTTGTACATGTTGGATCATCCTCCTTTCCCACTCTGCTTAGGACAGAAAAAATGGCAGCTAATGGTCCTCAGAAGTACTGAAGATACTGTTGGCAAAACAGAGCCATGTTCCAGCTTTTTCATCCATGAAATAAAGATTATAGTTTCCCTTTTGCTTAACTCACAGAGATATTGTACAAACCAAATAATAATAAATGTGGAAGTGATTACTAAACTGTTAAGGGCTGGTCACACATCAGGGATTGTGGCTTCTCTGTACCATCTGGAAAGAAGCCAACTGCTTGTCTTGTCATTCTCTTTACCAGTTCAGCTTATAGTATAATTACTAACTGAAAATTTAAGCAAGTTCTTTGACCACTGTGCCTCAGTTTCTTCATCTGTAAAATGGAGGAAATAATAATCCCTGACATGTTTGTTTTGGGAATGGAATAAATCATTACATGTAAAGCATTTAGAAAAATTCTTGGCACATGATCAGGACTTACAAAGTATTAGCTTTTTTGAGTTGGCTTCTTTGACCCCACTCCCTAAAAAACAGATTAGATTGAGAGGACTTAGGAGACAAGTGTCCTGGGAGCCACTGTTTACCTTTCAATGTCTTTCTTTTAGCTCCCTATTTCTTGTTTTCTCTACCTACAGCCTTCTCAGCATGGATTGCCAAGAGAATGAGTATTGGGACCAATGGGGACACTGTGTCACCTGCCAACAATGTGGTCCTGGACAGGAGCTCTCCAAGGTAAGTCCCTATAATCAGTACACTTATTTTTTCACATCTTAGCAACTGGACTGGTCTGGCAGTTAAGAGTAGCGAGGATTAGGAGAGTCAGCCCCTGTTATGATTGATGTGGCTCAGCAGATAAGACATGGGATCTAGAAAGTATGCAATATAAAGTCACTGTTCCAATAAGAAGTCCACCTAGCAGGATCAAGATCAGGGAAAGCTTTCATGAAATAATGGGGGTATCTCAAGAAGAGACATGGAATACACATGCCCAGGAGGACTATTTGGCCTTAGAGACATTTGTCAACCAAATCAAGACCCACCCATTTGGGATTCAGGAGCCAGATATTAGGGACTGGTTATGGGAAAGAGAAAAGAACTGAATCGCTGAAGTAGCTCCTGTCCTAGGGGGTCTGGGGTATTAAGAAAGCTATACAAGAAAGGATTCATGGGTAAAGAAACAAAGGGAGTCTAGAATCCCAATTAGAGGTAAGAGTCAGAATAAAATGAACAGCAAGGCAGAGGCAAGAGCAAGGCTGGAGCTCCTTAGTTCTTCCTGCCTCAGGTCCTTTATTGGTCCTGTACTGGGGATGGTATTAAGTTTGTGCTACAGAGACTGGAAGCAGACAGTTTCTGGGCACTCACACTTTGTTTTATGCAGTCATTCATCATTTAGCAATTACATAGCAAACACCTGTAAAGTAGCAAACATGGTTATAGGCACTAGGAATATAGAGAAACAAGTATTTGCCCTTGTGAAACTTACCTTCTAATTAAGGAGACAAAAATGAAGTACATACATAGATAAACAAGGAGTTTAGAGCTGAAGATATAATAAGAATAAAATTAGGATAAAATGATACAGAACGGCTGAGTGGCTACTTCTAAATCAGTAAGCAGAGGAAGGCCTCCCTAAGGAGATATCTTCTGGGGAGAGGATATACCTAGTACAGTGCCAAGATGAGAATGAACTAGGTATGTTCAAGTAAGAAGACCCATGCAACCAATGCATGGTGAGTGAGAGACAAGGTGTGGGCTAGACCATGTGGGGACTTGAAATGTATGATGAGAAATTTTAATTTTTTCCTAAGTGCACTGGGAACATTTTAGAGGGGGTTTGAGTAGGAATGATATGGTCCTATGGCTGAAGGAAAATAGAGATACTATTTAGCCCCACCTCTTTCTACCTCTATACTTCAAAACACAGAGAGAATAAGGCTCAGGGATATCAAGTGATATAATGATTAACTAATGTTAACTAAACCAAAGTGGTATGCCCAAGATCAAGGAAAATCTACCAGATGTTAGGTCATGTTGAATATTAGGATGGTCCCAATGGCGTAAACTGCTTGACTTGACAAAAAAGTATGTTTCAAATACCACATCAATCTTAAAAAAAAAAAAACTTACAATGTTCCTATCATGTACATGGTAATTACCTTCAAGCCTTCTGTATTTACAAAGCTGAACTTCTTTAAGGGAAAAAATAGGTCTGTTTATCTGTCAAACTGCTATTGTCAAACTCTTAAAAAGAAACTTATGGTGAAATGTATA
>VMDO01013772.1:0-56935 GCA_007922755.1 Pedetes capensis | reverse complement strand
AGAAAAAGAAAAAGGGCTATGGATTGGATAAGTGTCCTCCAAAGACCCTGTGTTGAAGCCTTGGTCCCCAGCCCATGGCACTATTGGTGGGGTGTGGAATCTTTAAGACATGAGGAACAAGTCAGGTCACTGGGCCGTGCCTTTGGAGGGGATTTTGGGAGCCCCAGGCCCCTCTTCTTTCTCTCCCTGTCTGCCTGCACGAGGTGAGCAGCTTTGTTCTCTGCACACTCCCGCCCTAATGAGGCGCCACACCACAGGCCCAAAAGCCACAGGGCCAACCACCCTTGAACCACAGCCTCCAAAGCTGTCAGTCAAGACGAACATTTCCTCTTTACCAGTTATTATTTCATGTAGTCCATAACATTAACAGAAACTTAACCACCACACTGTTTTCTGCTCCAGTTGTACAGATAAGAAACTGAAGCTCCTAATGACTGACGAGGGTCTCGGGTTACACAGGCGTTCAGTAAGTGGGAGAAGGCATTGCCTCCACACAAGAGGAAGTGAGGAGGGGTAGGAAGACAGGGAAATGTGGGGACAGAGAAAGGGGAAGAACTTTCACCCCAGGATCTGGGCTGCATCTCCCCAGCCGAGAGTCGAGAACTTTGACAAAACTACCAAGAAGACTGTGAGGACAGCCTGCACAGAGACATTATTTTCAAGAGATGTTTTAAATAACGAAAATGTTAAAATAGCAAAAGCCATGCTTGGGGCAAAATGGATGTAACCTTTAAGTTTTGCCGCCGCCTCTGGATTCTAGGCTTCTTTGAGGCAGGCTCAGTCAACTCCCTTGTGACACTTTTCTTCCACCGATACAATGTATATTCTCATCTTACTAAAGGGAAGTTCCTCCAATAGAAACACCTAAACCAATGAACTTTTTTTTTTTTTTTATCTTATTGGCACCTCCTCAGCCTATGACGGGCCTTTCTAGGCTCACGTCACACTAGGTGCACAGAGTGAGATGCCCAGGATTGACATCACAGGGGGTGTGCCCTAGGTTAAACAAAACTAGGGAAACACGTGGGCCAGCTCTCTGTTTTTGCCTGCCTTCTCTTCCTGTCTTGGTGTGCCCCGCTCTGTGCCTTGGATGCCCCTCTCTTTGATGGCCACATGCATACTAAAGTGTGCACTTCATAAACTCTATAACTTTCTTTCACTCTGGCTGAAATTCTTTTCTGTGATGATGCCAAAGACCTAGCTTAACCTGAGTAGAGGTCCAAAGTAGAGGAGCCCCTCAGGCTAGGTGGCCACGCTGAACTGTGCCTCTCTGCTGTGCCGCTGGTGACAGAAGCAAGTCCTTGCCTATGAAAACAAGCCATCATCCCCATTTTATGAATGGTATCAGAGCAGATTCAGAGGAAATGCATGCATAATAATCACGCAGAGTCATTTAGAGATGTATTGGCTGTGTCTACTATGATTCATATTAGCCATTAATATATTTTTCTTCTACTTTTTTTTTTTTTTTTTTTTTTTTTGGCTTTCTGAGACAAAGTCTCACCTCACTATGCAGCCTTTGCTGGCCTCCAACTTGTGATCTTCCTACCTTAGCCTCCTGGGTGTTAGTTTTAGAGGCACAAGTCGCCATGCATGGCTATTTTTCTTTCATTTGGGAAAGCTACAACCTGCAAAACTATGACAGTTTAGCATGACTATAACCCTGACACTCAAGCAACCATTTTCCCTACTACCTAATTCTGCCTCTGGGGCCTGCTGGTTACAATGGACCATCCGCATAACACACACAAACATGCAGAAATCTAGCAAGTATTCCTGCTCTATTCCTTGGTGTGCGTGAAAGCCAAGTGTAATAGTAGGAGGCTGGCATGGAAGTGGGAAAATCAACACATTCTCTTTGAGGCCCATTGGATTTCTGTCCTCTTCCCCCTGATGGAGTTGCCAAGTGCCTTTTCCTCCTTTGCACTTTGAAAGTCACCCTGTTAGGAAATGAATCAAACTGAGGGATGAGAAGCCTTTGAGCAGCTCAAATGGGAGTGACTACTGTAAATGTCGCAAGAGGCATTGAGGACTGAACCAACAGAGGTGCTTACTTCAAAGACCAGCGTCTCGTTGGTGGGTCCTGGTGCGTACAGACGCTCTGGGTGGTTGAAGGAGCGCTGGTATTCAAACATGGTCCCAGCGAAGGGGAATTCTCCAGGCCAGTCGATGCTCCAGCCCCCGGTGAGGTAATACTTTTGATTGAGGCTTCGAACAGCCAGGTAACTGGAGGAAATCTGCAGCTCCTGGATCTCAATGCTTCGGGCCCCAGCCGGAATGGTGACCACTGGATAATATTCTAAATGCAAAGGAAAGAACGCTTCTAAATTCTATGCTATGACTTGGAGGACAGTGACTAGCAATCCCAAGAGACACACAGTGTCCTGTTTTACAGAGTTTTTGAATCAGTGATATTCATTCATACTATAGGATATAAAAGTGATAGATTGTTTCAATTTCTAAGTAGTAGAAACACTAGAAGAAGAAAATGTGGTGTTCCTCATGTCTTTCCAATCCTGTGGCTGAGGACAGGACACTGTCTTTTCTCCTTTCCTGAGTTATTGTTAGGTGCCGTCGAGTCGGTATCCAACTCATAAAGACCCTCATAGGGTTTTCAATGGCTGTTTTGGGATTGCCTTGGGAGTGGATTGCCAGGTCCTTCTCCCATTTTTGCGGTGCTGGGAATTGAATTTGGGTCCTCAGAGACTGCAGCGCAGTGCTCTACCAACTGAGCTAAATCTCAGCCCTCTCCTCTCCTGAGAAACAAAGGCCTCAAACACAAGAATACTCTGTTTCCAGCTGGGCACTCTAGTGAACACCTCTAACCCCAGCAATTCAGGAAGCTGAGGTAGGCGGATGGCGAGTTCAAGGACAGAGGCAACCTGTGTAATTTAGCAAGATCCTGACACAAAATAAAAAAGAGTTTGAGGTGCAGCTCAGTGGTAGAGCACTTACAAAGGATGTGCAAAGCCCTGGATTCAATCCCCCAAAAATATGGCAAAAAAGAATCCTGTTCTTTCTAACTCACCTTAGAAGAGCTATGTATCCCCAATAGTGGTGCTCAGAAAACAGGGCTCAAGCTGGGTGCCATGTAATCCCAGTGACCTGGGAGGCTGTGGTGGGAGGAGCACAAGTTTGAGGGCAGACACAGCCTGTGCAGCATATCAAGACCCTGTCTTAAAAAATAAAGAGGCCAGGGATTTAGCCCAGTGGTATAGCACTTGCCTAGCATGTGTGAGGCCCTGAGTTCAGTGCCCCAGGAAGGCAAAAAGAAAAAGAAAGGCTTAAAACTGTAAGATGCTTTGATGCTTTTTTTCAAATAATAACGTATCGCTGTAAGCATAGATCTTCTAATTTCCACAGTAAGTTTATTTGACAATGCATGCAAGTCACAGGACAGCTTGGTTGGTATATTTAAATTGCAAAATAGGAAGGCATTCACCCAATATACTTATGAGGTGTAATGCACAGAGGAAATAGCTAACCCTAAAACATTACCTGGCCTTCCTTGCTCTTGCCGGAGTGATGCATCCTCAGTAAGTCAGGCGACCTAATACCACATCGGCAGAGCTCACGGTCATTTAGCTGCACAAATTGTGCTTCCCCAGTAATGACAAGGAAACAGCAGGCATTCTTACCATTTGCTTTGTGCTGGTTGAGGTACAGGCCTTTATAAAACTTGCAAGTCGAATTGTCACCTTTGCAAACCCCACATGCGTCTGAAACTGCTTTAGAACCAAGTTCATGATCACATCCCACTGGCTGTGACAAAAAGAAGAAAACAGCAAGGAAAACAAAAAATGAGAGAAGCCACTGGTGAAGTCTAACTACGAGATACACAGTGCTCTGTATTTACGAAACATGAGGGAAGCAGCACATTTTATGGTTAGAAGCACGCCTGCAGCCATAGCCCTGTGGCTTCCGATCCTGCCAGATCTCGGAAGCTAAGTAGGGTTGGGCCTGGTTAGTACCTGGATGGGAGACCGCCTGGGAACACCAGGTTCTGTACTCTTGGGAGACGGACCTGGCAACCCACTCCCAAAAATCAATCCACCAGTGAAAACCCTATGAATAGCAGAGAAGCACTGACAATAGTGTTTCCCTGTTGCACGTTGGGTCGCTATGAGTCGGACACCGACTTGATGGCACCTAACAACAACAACATGGTTAAAAGCACAGTCTCACATGTGGGGTTCACATCTTTCCCCTGCCACTCTTAGATGTGTGGCTGAGCAAGTTGCATAATCTACCTAAGGCTTAGACTCTGCATCTGTGAAGTGGGGGTAAAGAGTCACCTGCTAACGTAGAGTGAGACTTTCAAACCAGTTCTATGAGCCATAAAAATGCCAAATGCCACACACACACACACACACACACACACTCACTCACAGATCAAAGAGTTCACAATGAATCTTAAATGAAAGAGAAAGTGATGACCCAATGGGAAAAGAAAAATACGGAGTTGTACTATTTCAAAATACATTTGTGTACTACTGCAGTGAATGTACTAAGTAAACAGGCAATACAAATTTACCATGCTTTACATTTCTTATCTAATTTGTACATCTTCTATGTAAAGTAGGATATATCATTATCTCCATTCCATACAAGAGGAAGTAGAGTGAAAGAGAAATTCAAAAAAGCTCGGCAGGGGTCATGCAAAACCAAGGGATTTGGAGATGTTCGTCGGAGCTGAGAATTTTGCCTGTTTTTCCCACATCACCTGCAGAGACTCTCTCCCAACACTCCTCAGGGTAAGCACCTAATATGAGGAAGCACAAGCATTGTCCACACACCCCAAGGCAGAAATGTTCTCTTACTTCACAGGTCCCATCAATACAAACATCATTTTTGTGCGGGGAACAAGGAGTCCCGTCTTTCACCTTGCTGGACATTGCAAAAAAAAATTCAAAGTTCTCGGCCTTGCAGTACAGTTTACATCGATCTTCCTCTGAAAGCAAAGAGATCAAAAGAGGACATGGTCAAGAGGAAATCGTAAGGAAAACGATATGACCATCAAGAGGATTAAATTTACTCAAAAGCTATCACCGTCAAAATGGACAATTTCATACACGATTTTGTATGTACGTGTGTCTGTGTGTGCACACATGTAGCCACGTATGTATGTGGATTTAAAAACAGGAATCCCATTTAACAGTTTCTATAAAGCTGATTAAATATTTATACATAAGTATTTTATTGTTCTAATCCTTACAACTAGATCAGTAAGCAACTTTATGATAAATGGAGAAAAGATTGAGGTTGTCCAAGATTTTGCTTTAGTTAATTCTACAATCGATACACAAGGAAGCAGCAGTCAAGAAATCGAAAGACACATTGCACTGGGAAAAGGTCTTGCAAAAGACCTCTTTAAAGTGTTGAAAAGTAAAGACGTTGCATTGAAGACAAACATGCACCAGATTCATGCCATGGCATTTGCAGTTGCATCATATGCTTGTGAAAGCTAGACATTAAATAAGGGAGACAGGAGAAGAATTGGTGCTTTTGAATTATGGTGCTGGAGACAAATAGTGAATATACCATGGACTGCCAAAAGAACCAACAGGTCCAACTTAGAAGTATGCTCAGAGTGCTCCTTGGAAGCAAGGATGGTTAGACTGTGTATTACATAATTTGGACATGTTGTTAGGAGGGACCCATCCCTGGAGGAGGACATTATGTTTGGAGGAATGGAGGGCCAACAAAGAAAAGAACATCCTTACTACATGGATTGACACAGGGGCTGAAACAATAGGCATAAATTTAAGTAAGATCATGTGCATGGCACAGTATTGGATGGTGATTTGTTCTCTTTTACATAGGGTCACCAAGAATTGGACCCAACTCCATGGCACCTAACAACAACAGTCTTTACAGTCACCATATCCACGATTGCTGCGTTTTATAACCATCATCCCTGGATAGTAAATATTCTAGGCTTCTTCAGGCCCTACAGCTAGTCACTGATCATATATAAATGAATGGATATCACTGTATTTCAGTAAAACCTTACTTTTTTTTAAGAAACAGATCTGGCCATAGTTTGATAACCTTGGCTTAAGATTGTATCACTTATTTATTCAGTCTGTAAAGAGGAAAAGTTTTAGACTTCACACACACACAAAAATCTATGGTCAAACATGTTTATAAAACAGAGTAAATCATATGAAAAGGAAGAAGGAACAAATTACTCCTAAAAGCTAAAAAATGTAATTTTTGTTGACCATTAAGTCCCTGAGAAGTTTCTGGTATCACAGGAAAAAGGAAAAAAAAATTATATTTATAGAGTTCTTATCAGAGAGGAGTTATGATGCCAATTTCTCCAATAGAAAGAGCTCTTCTTGGCCAAGAGTTCCAGATGACGTTTCTCACATGGGACCTGATGTAGGCGACACTGAGCGATATCCCTAACAACAGTTTTACAACAAATGTGTAAACAGTTTGCAAACAGCCATGTTTCATAAACCCTTCGATAAAAGACAGAGTAAAAAATGTGAAAGAAATTAAGTTATTATCGTCAAAATATGTAGATACGTGGGTGGATTAAACGTCTCTCTCAACTCTGATTTTTTAATACCAGATTTAATGCCTCCTAATTTTTGCAAATGAGATTAGAGAGCTGGATGACATATAGCCTCTCTTTTCTCTATCGTTCCCAGGAGTTAATAAGTTTTAAAAAGCTTGCTTTTTCCAGCACAGATTCCTGGGCAAGTTTATGAACTTGCCCATTAGAAATAAGGGGGAGAATAAAAACGGTCCCTACTGTAAGACAGATGGCCTATGTTTATCATAAAATCCTCCCCTGTTCTTTTTTGTTTCGTTGCATTTTTGAGACAAAGGCTCACTATGTAGCAGAGGCTGGCCTTAAACTCGTGATCATAATGAGTCCATCAGCCTCTGCGGTGCTGGGATCACAGGTGTGTGCCCCTCGCCTTTCTCCATTCTTAAGCTGCAAGAAGACCACGGGCCTGCAAGTCATGGTCAGTCTCTGCTGATGGAGGTGGCAGAAAGAGAAGAAGGAGAGAAGGAAGGCCTTAACTTGCTGTCTTCCTCTGTGAGGATGTGAGACCCTGAGGCTGCTTTATTTATTCAACACTCTCCTGTGCAGCTAGCCCAGTATCTCCTACATACACAGAGCCCAGTAAACACTGGCGGAATAAGTGAAGAAACTGCACGCTCCTCACTTAGTGAAAACTGCAATAGTGAAAGAACAGCAAAACCAAAAGAGCACTTTCCAACTTACAAACTTCAGTTTCTCTTTATGTATTCAACACAGAATCCCTTTACAGGGCAATTATGAAACATAGTCCATAAATACTATATTTGAAAGAAAGATACAATGTGGGAAAGACCAAGGAGTATGGAAGAACCCAAAGCAAAGAACAAAGAGACAGTGAAGGGAAGGAAAACAGAGTCTTACAGGAAGACCCATTGACAAGAAACACAGGGTTACAGGAGTTTACAACCAAGGGAAAATAAATCTTTAGACATTGGAATTGAGAGCAACTTGAGGTCTTCTAATTGTCTACTGGGACCTGCTGTGCAGTATCCTTTCTAGCTAATTACTCAGTTCCTGGGAGGATGCCTCTAGTAATGAAGAGCTCAGTGCTTACAGAGGAAATATATTTCCACCTTGTACATTGTTGTTGTTAGGTGCTGTCGAGTCGGGTTTGAATCGTAGCAACCCGATGTACAGAGAATGAAACACTCCCTGACTCTGTGCCAGGCACATGATCATATTTACTTTTAAGCCCATTGTTGCAGCAACTTTGTCAATCAATCTAGTGGAGGGTTTTCCTTTTTATCGTTGACCTGCCACTCTCCCAAACATGATGCCCTTCTCCAGGGATTGGTCCCTCCTGGTCTCAACATCACTTGGAGACAAAACTGCTCAAATGTCAAAGGTAAGTTTAGAAACTTAAGTACATCCCAAACACATGGATCTTTTCACTTATAGATGTGGGAGATGGAGAGTGTCTTGTGAAAAAAAAAATGTGGAAAAATAAAACTGATGCACTTAAAAGCTGAACCAAGATGAGGTTGGGGAATGGAAGGTAAGCACTGAAACTCTTTCATAGGCAGAGATTTCTTCTGTTATACATTTACATATAGAGACATTTATCTGAGCATCACAGAGATGAAATTACCTTCCACTTTTGTATAGGGTTTCCACTGGTAGAACCATCCACGGAAAGGTTTACTGTTATATTCTGCACACTGCTGGGCTCGAAAATCCAAGCTATTTTCATTGCAAGGGTTAATGTTGCACAGTTTATAAATACGGCTAGATCCTGGACAGAACTTGCCACCATACTGAGGTCTAAAAATAAAAATGCAAGAATTTCAGTGCTAGCAATGAAACAACTCATTATTAATCACATGCAATAATATAAGGAAGAATAATCAAGATGAGCATTGACACATTGTGTGCAGTTGAATGTATTTTATTACACCATGGGAGATATGCACCCTCTAACATGCCACATCCCTTCTTCCATCTGTGGCAGACATAATCAATCAGGGTACTCTTGTTTTTTCTCTCTCTTTTTTTTTTTTCCAGAAGCTTGACATTGCCTCAAAATATTTTTCAGCATACCTTTAGGGAACTACTACCATTGGTTATTAATCAGAATCAGCATATTAAATCAAACTTATTTACCATCTCTGATCCAAATTTAGATTCTGGTACTCTCCTTAATGACTGGTGAAAAATAGTCTTGACATTAATATTACTTCGTGTGTCAGGGAAATCTGTAAATACACTTAACTATTCTCAGTAACGCATGTGCTTGACACACACACACACACACACACACACACACACACACACACACACACCCTATGCGCTGGTATCAAAGTTCTTCACATGCAAAGCCACCCCAGCTTCTCTCTCATTTCCTAACACCCTCACCACCTTCCTTCACTTTCCGTGCACCCGCTACCACACAGGTCAGGACACTCAGTGAAAAAAGAACAGAAAGCTCCATTTGCCATGTTCTGCAATCTAGCTTCGTCACGTCTCTAGCTGATGTTCTGATTACTGTCTGACTCTGGTGTGCTTTATTCCAACTGATTCTACACACTGAGGGAAAACATCCCCTTGTTTTCATCCACTTAATCACTTTTTATCTTTGCAGGTGGCCTCCTGCTCTCCTGCCAAGAGCAATGGGAAAGGGATTTCCAGAGTAGGGAATCCCATTAGAACATAAATAATTACGATCTCATGGCACGCTCCTTAAGATGGCAGTCGGCACACTCCAACTTACAAAAACCAGGAAGCAAAATGAAGAAAGAAGAGATCGCAACCACACTGAAAATTCCTATTAACTACATACCCAGCCTACTCTGCACGGAGCATTTACTTATTTCCATTCTCCCCTTTTCATAGCTTCCTCCAAAGGCTGAAGCTCAACCGTGGATTACTGTGTATAAAAATCTGATGCCAACAAGTAACGCGCAAGGAGGTTCCAGGTTAATAAATTTGTGTGATTAAAATTCCTTGTCTCTGTAGGAAGCACAAGGATGCTATAAAACACCCTTGGATCCTCTTCAGCATATTTTACCACGTCCTCCTACAACCACACGCTAAGATGGACTCAACAGTAACAGAAAGGGTCACATTGCCAGAATAAAACTTTCATGCTATTTTTAAACATTCTAGAGCAACTCCTTAAGCATGCAGCGGCCATGATATGAGATCAAATCCCCCATGACTTCTTAAACGATCATCTAAAAAGCATTTAGCAAACCGTAAAGTGCTTCATTACAGCTTCAATATCTTCAGCCACTTTACAAGCCATATTTAAAACTAAGCCTCAGCTTAAGAGGTTCTGTCTGAGATTTAACAAATAACCCTCATTTGGACTGTCCTTATTTAATGAAAGGAGCGAATTTCACAGCACATAACTTTTTCACTGAACTGTAACATCAAAAAGACCTCCAAACTCATATAGCCTTCCCCTTCATAGATAAAGTGAAAAGGGCTGATGGGGTTCAGAAAACCTGCTGAATAAAGGTGGCACAGTTTAAACAGACAGGGAAGAGCTCAACCTCAGACTTTTGAACTCCATCTTGGTTCCTCAGACTTTACCATTCATGGATTTAGCTGAGTTCGGCAACAGGAACCCACATCAGAAGAGAGAGAAAGAGACAGCAAGCACAATGGTTAGGGAGCAGGCGTTTTACAACTAGGCTGACCTGGACCTGCCTTTGAGTATCCTCAGCCTCTCTCCTCAGCTTGATTTGAGGCAACTGAGTATCCACTCTGGAATGGGGCAGTTTTGACAACTAAAGAGTATAGTGCTTGTGAAGAATTTAGGGCAATCACTAAAGCAGAGTTAACACACAGTGTGTCTTTTTAGTTCATACTTTGTAACAAATACTTACACTACGCTTGGTAATAGAGCTATCCAGCTTTTAGAGTCTCATCTACTTTAATTTCTTTGTGATAGGAGAAGGTCAAAGTGACCAAAAGTAATGATTGCTGAGAAGGAGCTTTACTATCAAATCTTCCAACTCAGGTTCATTTTTCTACAGTTTTCAGCATGACTGTCAGGATAAATTAACAAGAACATTTCCTATAACATACTTCAGCGTGTTAAATTCTTCATGACTAAAAACAAAAAGAGGAAGTCAGAAAGCAAAAGTCTCAGCGCTTGATTTTGTCCTTTCATCTTACTATAAAGTATAACTGTATTTGCCTCTGTATCATTCATCCTGAGTACAAATGCTTATAATGCTGGCTGGTTAGAGAGCTGTTAGAATCACCTGGGGAGCTCTGTTAACTACACACACACAGACACACACACACACACCACCCCCAACAGATTCCTGGGTCCCTCTACAGACTCTTTCCATAAGAATTCATGATGTATGTTTTCTAAAGAAATCATTGTGTTTTTTAAAAAGTACCCTGGTGGTTCTGATCATTGAACCTGGAAATTACTGGATAGAAAATGGGCCAGAGACTCAATTCAATTACTGTTCTGGAGCCATGTGCTGTCACGTAAATTCTACTTGCTAAGTGGCATTAGAGTAAGTGGTATATAATTGTTTCTCAAATAGAACTTTAGGAAAGTCCTAGAGTGCCTTGCCTGCAACCATACATACCACTGTGGTGTCCAATCTTGGAAGCTAAGCAGGGTTGGGCCTGGTTAGTACTTGGATGGGAGACCATCTGGGAATACCAGGTGCTGTGGGCTTGGGAGAAGGACCTGGCAACCCACTCCCAAAATACAATCAACCATGGAAAACCCTATGAATAGCAGAGAAGCACTGACAATAGTGTTTCATCTGTTGTACGTAGGGTCACTATGAGTTGGACACTGATTTGAAGGCACCCAACAAGAACAGCAAGAGTGCCTTAGCATGCCGCCATTAACGTTCTTGAACAGAGTGCATTAGAATTCTCCTAAATTCTATGGTGTAATGATAATTTAATGGATAGGGAGCCAGGAAACGTGTCAGAGGGTTTAAGACTGTGGGACCGCAGTGTGACCCTGCCATCTCCAGCACGGTACCCAGGCAGGTGCTGCTGCTGTGACCGAGATCCTCTGCCTTCTTCTGTTGCCATCTGTACAAGAACTGGAATAGACAAGGTTTCAAATCCTGACTCAGTTCTAACCTAACTGGGAGCAAATGCTACAGAAGCAAGCCAGGGTAGGGTTTAGTAGATGATGTTGTTAGGTGCCATGGAGTTGGTTTCCGACTCATAGTGACCTTGTGCACAACAGGCAAAACACCATTATCAGTGCTTCTCTGCTGTTCATAGGGTTTTCAATGGCGGATTGATTTTTGGGAGTGGGTTGCTGGGTCCGTCTCCCAAGCCTACAGCACCTGGTGTTCCAGGTGGTCTCCCATCCAAGTATTAACCAGGCCCGAGCCTGCTTAGCTTCCCAGATCTGACGGGATCAGATGCCACAGGGCTACAGCTGCAGGCTAGAAGAAGATAGGGTTCAGAAAGACTAAAAATGTCTAGGATAGACGTGCGATGGAAGCAGCAGCCATGTGTGCCCAGCATTTGCTATTCTAGAATCAGATAACCTTTCAACTCTTAAATCTCACAAATTCGATAAATCCGCACATCAGCCAGGAATTATTTTTTATGAAATAAAAATGTGTTCTGGGAAAAATAACATTAAGTGAAATAGAAACCTCACGTTGCTTCTCAAATGAGAACGTGCACATGGTTAGGTGGAGTGGCGTGAACACAGAACCAAAGGCTGAAACTGAAGGCCAGAAAGAGATCAGTCACTTGAAATAGATAAAACAGCTTCACTACAAGGAAGTAAATTAAGAGGGGAGAGGGAACAATTAATGCAATTGTCTAGGGCCAGCCTCTCATCTCCTTGTTTTATTTGTGACTTCCTGCATAAACAGTATCCTGATGATCTTTAACCTTGTTTAACGTGACAAAGCTGTACTGAGTGGAAATACTTTTGTGATTAATTTTTTTATTAGGCATCTCTAAAATTACAATCTGATATTTCCATGAACAATGCTTTATTATGAGCGCGCTCAACCCCATAGATATGAGGGAGGTTTTAATTTAAACCTCAGGGGCATCATTCATGCACTTTACCAGCAGAGCTATTAAATTAGGTAATCTCTTTCTTTCTTGGGAAAACATCAAGACTGTAAAATGTTGTGATGTATGAAAACCAGATCCATGAAATATGCCTCAAAAATGTAAAGTAATATACTAATTTTAACAATTCTATCCAAGACACGAGCTACACTCAAATTATCAGAAGGGTGGTTTTTGTAATCTGGTATAAATTACAGATGCATCACAAGCCTTCTTCCCAATATGCCCAGTTGTTGGGTCTTCTGAGACCCCAGTGAGGCTCAATCAGAGATGAATATCGCCCCCTGCCCCAGGGCCTTTGCCAGTGCCAGGAGACATTTTTGGTTGTCACAACTGTGGATTGGGGGGATCAAAATTGATCCCATTAGCATGGAGCCTGTAGAACCCAGGGATGTAGCTCACCATCCTGCAAGAGACAGGAAAAACCTCCCAGCAAGAACTTTCCAACCTTTTATGTCAATAGGGCTGAAACTGAAAAACTCTAGGTCAGCCTGAGAGCCCAACCAGTGCTACCAAGTCATGGCCCAAGTATCTCTAAATTGTCTCTGTGTTTTAGAGGGGAAAAAAGTCGGCTTTTTACCCAGCTCAGGCTGCTGACTCAGCTGAAGTCCCATTTGTCTCAAAGTTTTGGCTTTCTGCTCTCATCTCACTGTTTATTTTAATTCTCAATTCACCAAACATTTATGCAGTGCTTATGACAGGCTGGGCTCTTTTGAAAAGTACTTTAGGATGATTAAATCAGTGGGTGTTGGTGTTGTCATTATCCCATTTTCAAAAATGAGGACTCTGGGAACAGGAGGACCAGTTGTTGGTGGCCACACAGCTGGCCGGAGCAGGGCCAGGACGCAGCCCCAGGGGATTGGCCTTTCGAGTGTGTGTCTTGAACCTCTGAGCTATTTCTACCCCTCAAACCGGGTTATAAAATTTGTTGTTGTTGTTGTTGTTGGGTGCTGTTGAGTTGGTATCGGACTCATAGAGACCCTCTGTACAACAGGGGAAACACTATTGTCAGTGCTTCTCTGCTGTTCATAAGGTTTTCAATGGCAGATTGATTTTTGGCAGGGGGTTGCCAGGGTTATAAAATTAATCTCACTATTTTCCAAGGCCCCATCATGCTCCTATCCCTCCATGACATTCTCTAAGGTCCAATAGCATAAGTAATGCCTTTACCTCCCCTCCTTTCTCTTTGGGGAGCCCCTGGTGAGCTTGGAGCGAGGGGGTTAAAATCAACACGGGCCTCACTGAATGCTCCCTCAACATTCAGATGTTTTATAGACACGGGTCTTAATCTCCCCAAACCTCCGAGGTAGGCACTGCACCTCCATGTCATGCACAGACCCAGGCTCAGAGTTTGAGTGACTTTCTTGAAGCCACACAGTGAAGGAGGACCTGGAATCTGTTGAGCTCCAAAGCCCAGACTCTTCTTCCATCGCCATGCTAAGTGGGAAGGCTCCATCTCACATGTGAGTGACAGCATGTAAAAATAACCTATGTCCATGTTCATCTTCACAGACCAGGGACCCAAGTTCACATTCCCGTCTGACTTGACCAGCGAGCGCCTGCAGGCAACCACAGGCCAACTGATCTGATTTTTGTTTATTATTTGTGGATTTCTTTTCTTTTCTTTTCTTTTCTTTTCTTTTCCTTGACAGAGTCTTGCTATGTAGCCTAGGCTGGGCTCAAACTTGTGATCCTCCTGCCTCAACGTCCCTAGCGCTGGAATTACAGGTGTGCACCGCCACCTCTGTGATTTGGCTTAAGTAGACCTCAGGGTGGATTTTTATTTCAAGAATCATATTTTTTGTTACTACTTTAAGAACTGGGAAACTTCACATGTGGTGTTTTTTGTATTTGTGGTTTCTTTTGGGAAGTCAGGGCCATCTGTCTACGTGTGCTGACATTCATTCCTACAAGGCAAATATCAGCACGCTTTCTGCAGGGGATCGACTTGAAGACACACACACGTTCTGCCAGCCCAGCCTCAGCCTTCCACGACAGCTCAGGCATTTCACTGTACGACTGTAGGGACCTAGTTTAGATTTAAAAAGTAGCTCAGGCGATGGCCAGAGTCCTTGATCGTCATATACACATACAGAACATGTCCCTTGCTGTGTTTTGGAGCCTGCTCACCACGCCACGCCCCTCCCCAGTGCACCCAGTGAAACCCTAGTTGACTGCCATTAACCAGATGGATGAAAACTGCGCTCGGCTTAAGTCACAAGCTGAAGGTCAAGGCCTTCCTCGGGCCGCCTTTCTGTCGGATGCTTACTTGGGGTTAGTGCAGTGTCTCTCCTGAAACTTGACTCCTCCACCACAAGTCCGGGAACATTCTGACCACTTTGACCAGGCCGACCACTGGCCGTGGATGGGTTGGGGCCCCAGCTCCCCAAGCTTTACACACTGGCCTTGGCGACACCACTGTGAAAAGAACGAGTGACATGGTTCCTGTTAGAGATAACCTGCAAAAGCAAAAACCTGCAGGGGAGCAGGAAAAACGGGTCTGGGGGCAAAACAGACAACGCGTGACAGCTTGAAAGACCTCCGTCTTAGCTGCACTCAGCTACCACCTTCACCTCTGGCTTTTTTTTTTTTTTTTTTTTTGTGGTACTGGGAGTTGAACCCAGGACCTCACACCTGCATGCTCTGCAAGTGCTGGACCACTGAGCTGCACCCCCAAACCATTTTTTTTTTTTACTTTTTGAAACAGGGTCTCGCTAAGTTATGTAGACTGCCTCTGGTCTTGAACTTGCGATCCTCCTGCCTCCTCCTCCTCCCGAGCTGCTGGGATTACAGGCGTGGACCACCACACCCAGCACCTCTGGCTTTTTAAAGGCTGCCAGGTAGAGACAAGTGGCATCTCTCATCAACAGGCTGGGAGTAACACACTTTGTGAGCTGTGGAGGGTGGGTAGAACATTCAGACAAGATTCCACCCGGCATCCAGGGCAGTCAGACAACGTCACAATGGGAACTCCCTCGTCACTCAGAAATGAAGCTGCTTAAGGAACAACTCAAGCTGGGAACTCTGGCTCATGCCTATCATCCTAGCAACTGAGGAGGCCAAGGCAGGAGGATCACAAGGGTGAGGCCAGAAGCAGCCTGCGCAACTTAGCAAGACACCATCTCCAAAAATAAAAAAGGGGCTGAGGAAGCAGCCTGGTGGTAGAGCACTTGCCTAGCATGTGCAACACCCTAAGTTCAATCCCCCATTACTTGCCTCACCCCCAAATTTAGATTATTCAAGGAGCAATGGGTTTATGATATTAAAGAATTGATCATTATGAATGATTATCTCATGATAAAAACAGATAACAAGATCCAAGTGTACACATACATTTTTGCTTATTCCAACATCACTATACGTTAATTTTTTGTGTGTGGTACTTGGGGGCTGAACCCAGAGCCTCACGCAGGCTTTGTAAACACCCTACCCCTGAGTCACACCCCTAGCCCATTTTTTAAAATTTTTCTTCTTGAGACAGGGACTCCCTAAATTATTCAGGCTCCCTCTGGCCTCAAGCTTGCAATCCTCCTGCCTTGGCCTCCCAAGTCACTGGGATTATAGGTGTGAGCCACCACGCCTGGCCACTACACAACATTTCTTAAGAAATCAAGTAACTTTCTGTCTGAACAAATGTGCTCTTCAGGTAACACCCTTGGTCCTTTTGTTTATATAAAAGGGCCCTATTTCAGACTCTGATGACTTTGAACTCTTTCAACCTCTTTGGTGAACTAGTTCTGGGTTTTTCATTTATTTGCCCATAATCTACACAAGGTAGAATGAGAGTAGTTTTCTGTGCTAGCCTTATTTGTAAGTAACAAATCGAGGTTTGGCTGGTCATCTCTTTCCTTGGGGGTTGCATTAGTATCTGATAGGGTTTTTTTTCTGCCCTCTCCCTCCACCCCCGTGATATTTTTATTAAGAGTAAGTTCTGTATGACTTAGCAGAAGTGTACCCTTTCCTAAAAGCCTCTGCAATTAGATCCAAAGGGTTGGGTTTGGACCATGCCAGGTTTTGCTGAGAAATGGGGGGTTCAGTTACAGAATTATGAGGAGGTTGTTTGACTTTTAAATCCTCACTTTTCCCCCGTGATACATTTGGCTTCCTTGGCTGTTTATTGTGTGGCTTGGTTGCTAGCACGTTTTGTCTATGCTAAGACATTGTTTCCTTTCTTCAAACTCTTGTCATGTGCTGATTAATTCTTCTGCTTTTAATTTTTTCTTTTCCCTGGATTAATTGCCATTTCAGAGTTTGCATGAAATCCTATAACACTGCAGAGAACTTCTGCGGGGAAAGCAATCCGTCATTTGAGGATTTGTTTCTACCATAAGCACATATTGTCCCTACCAGGAACCACAGCCCTCTATTGGGCTGAGCTGGGGTGGCTAAGACAATATAAAAACAACAGCAGCAGCAGCAGCAATAGCAGCTACAGTTGTGTAAATTGCTTCTATGTCCCAACAATGGTGGGGAGAACTTCTCAAGCAGAGTTTCATAGGATTCTTGCAAAGCATCTAGGAGTTAAAAACTACTTTATAGATGAGGGAAATTTAGCAAAGAAATACAAACTTGCTCAAATCCCACCCTTACCTAAGTAGTTACATAAGTAACAGAGACTGGATCAGTAGCTAAAGCTCCTAAACAGGACTCCTTCTGATCTCAAGGCAGATTACAGACCAATGGATCTTAATTTTAATCTAATTTTATTTTACTGACCAATGGATCTTAATTTTAATCTAATTTCTTTTTATTTGGAAATGTGTTTTCTTAAGATCTGTTCCAATCATTCAATTAATTGGACTTTCTATTATTTCAATATTCATCCTAGTAATGGGCTGGGCTGCTGCCAGGTTGCTTCCATCTGGTTTAGAAGTCTGTGTAGAAATGTATAGGAATTTACACACAGACATGCAAACGTGCACGTGCATATATAAAATTCTATGTATGAAATGTAAATGGCAAATGTATACACAGGCTACTCTATCCATCTATCCATAAGAGTGTGTATGTGTGTATGTGTGTATGTGTATGTGTATTTCTATTTCTAATACTACTTGTAATAATATCATTGGCCATGACTTGCACCAATTTTTATTTTTTTGAGATAGTGTCTTGCTACCTAGCTGAGGTGGACTTAGAACTTACTATGTAGCCCGGGCTGGCCTCTAATTCATGATCCTCCAGCCTCAGCCTCCCAAGTGCTGGGATTACAGGCATGTGCCATCATGCCCAGCCCCAACATCTTTTAATACAGCATATACACAAACCTGTTTTTCCTTGGACAAGTATCTTGAGATAGAAGTACATGCTTTTCACCCATTTATTTTTGTGTGTCTGTGTTTGGCCTCTATTTTTGGCTTCTTGCCACAAAATCTGTCCTTTTTCTTATCTGACAGAAGTACTTCAATACAAACTCCAATGTCTACCTTGGTGTGCCCATTCATTGCAGTTAATTCTAGGTGCCTAATTAATCCCAAGAAAGATTCATTTCTCATTCACCTGGGCTTTGACAGCAACTAGATCTTAAAGAACATGTCCTGTAAATAGAAGTTGACTTGTTGGCTTCTGCGTAAATTTCCCCACTGGACTGTGGATTCTTAAAGGCATAGGATGGACTTCTGAGTTTGATTCATCTCTCATCTTCCGAATCTCCTGTCCCTAATGTCTAGCACTCCAAAGCTCACTGAGGAATCGAATTCACTTTCAACAGCCAATTCCTCTCCACAGGTTTGTGAGGGCTTCAAGGTGCCAATAACAGAGATCAGCAACCTTGCAACACCTCACCATGCACAGTCACTCTATCGTGGTCTTTCAAAAGAACTCCCAAAATGTGGGTCATTTAGTGGTACCTCAAGTATACCTTTCCCTCCAGACTCTGAGGAAGAGGAAGAAAAATAAATAGAAAGTAACACATTAGAGTACTTCATTAACAGCAGAGATCTCTCATAATCTTCTATAATGGAGATAGATGGTTGTGAAGGTTAAAGTTGCTTCACTAACAAAAAGACTACAGCGCGTGTGGGTGGAGATGCCCGTACCCTGCAATAGGGACATCACTGGAAGGGATGAGCATCTATGGGGCATGCTGGGGGATCAGGGACACCTCTTGCTAGGTGAGGAGAGTAACAGTGGTCTTGGTCTTGGTCTGGTGGCCTTGCCAGTCACTTCTTTGCTACAAATGGGAACATCTGCTCCCCAGGGCTTTTACAGAGGGTACTAAGTTAAAAGGGGATGGGACTTAGCTCAGAAGGTAGAGCACCGCTCTGCAGTCTCTGAGGTCCTGGGCTCGATTCCCAGCACTGCAAAAATGGGGGAAGGATGTGGCAATCCACTTCCAAGGCAATCCTGAAACAATCAGCCATTGAAAACCCTATGAGGGTTGCTATGAGTCGGATACGACTCGATTGCTCATAACAACAACTAAGTTTAAAAGATAAATAGTACATAATAAAACCTATTAGCTCATTGAATTAGAGATATCTTGACTCAAGCTTCCTTTTTTAAAAAAAAACATGAAAACAGAGGCAAAAACAAAAATTTCAATGATTAAACCAACCTGGATTAAATTTGTATTTAGTTTTATAAACACCACAAAATAATGCTGGTTATTTTAAAGAAAAAGGGGAAAATATATGCAGCCAAAATAGTCCATTCAAAGGTCACAATAGAAGTAATTTGGGTTTTTACATCTCATCACTTTCCAGAGCTAAAAACTAACAAGTATGCAGTTTACCATACTCAAGCCACACACGGTCCCTTCTGCAGCTGGCATGAACTTGGTCTCACACCTGTGGCCCACTCGGTGGCACCAAAGTGATTTGCAAATGTCCTGAAAGGAAAGAAGGGGCTGGTAAGGCTGATAATACAAGAAAAATGAAAATATTCAAAGCTTTTGTCCCAATATTATATTCTAGATGAATGGAATCAGACAAATTGTTCAGAAAGTAGAGACATGCAATCAGTAGCAACAAGGTAATACACTCTAGCAGCTACATAAGCAGAGAATTTTCACAGAACCTATACGTTCAATATGTGTTTAGTAATGGCTGGGAGATAGCAATATTTAATTTAGAGAACACTTAGATTGGAGCTAAGAGATTTTATTTCTAGCGATAATAATAATACACAGTGAAGCAGAATAGACTGAGATTGGAATAAAGCAAGTTTGAGTTCATCCTTATCTTAAAATTTCAGGATATATATCTTACAGATATAGTTTAGAATCCATTGAAACTGGAGTTCACTTTGTTTTCATTGCAATTTTTTTTCTCATTTGCAGCTACACAAAGTGATAAAATTAGCAACTGACTCTAACGGAGTGGTCCTCAACTATTTTGGCACCAGAGACCAGTTTCATAGATGACAATGTTTCCATGGATTTGGTGGATGGTAGTTTTGGGCCAATGGGGAATGGCTGTAAATACAGATGAAGCTTCAGTGGCTAACACACCCCCCATTCACCTCCTGCTGTGCAGCTTGGTTCCTAACAGGCCATGGAAGGCTACTGATCCATGGCTCAGAGGTTGGGAACCCCTGCTCTATGGAGCTGTTCTCAAGTATAAATGTCATAATATACATAAAGTGATTAGCTTGCCTGGGACACACAATTCTCCAAAATACTGGCTATTATCATCACTTGATCTTAGATTGAAATTTTCAGTAATTTAGACAATTATGACATTAGACTTATGAAATAATTTTAATCATCATGCTAGACTGTGGTAGGCAGAATAATGGTTCCCCAAAGATGTTCACGCCCTTGTTGTTTAACAAGTGAGTTAAAAAGCAAAGGAGAATTGAAGTTGCTTACAAACTGACCTTGAGATGGAGAAACAATCCTACATTTGTCAGGTGGGCCCAAAGTACTTGCAAGAAGTTTTAAGTGGGAAAGAGGAGAGAGAAGAGAAATAGAGAGGGCAGCTTGAGAGGGACTTGGAAGGATACTGCTGTTTCTACAGATGGAGGATGGGGCCAGGAGCCAATAAATGCAGTTCGCTTCTAGAAGCTGGAAAGGGCAAGAAAATGGCTTCTCCTACATTGGCTCCAAAGGAAAAGAGCCCTGCTGACACTTTGATTTTAGCCATTTCAAATCTGTACTTCCAGAACTATCAGATAGTAAATTTGTGTTGATTTGAGTCACACTAAGTTCATGGAACCTGCAGCTGTACCACTGTGGCTTCTGATCCCGTCAGATCTCAGAAGCTAAGCAGGGTCAGGCCTGGTTAGTATCTGAATGGGAGACCACCTGGGAACACCAGGTGCTGCAGGCTTGGGAGAAGGACCTGGCAGCTCACTCCCAAAAAACAATCAGCCACTGAAAACCCTATGAATAGCACAGAAGCACTAACAATACTGTTTCGCCTGTTGTATGTAGGGTTGCTATGAGTCAGACACCAACTTGATGGCACCTAACAACAAGTTCATGGACATGTACTATACCACCAGTAGGAAACTAATGCAACCATTTTAGCACTGGAAGATGATCTAATTCCTCACCTAAACTCTTTTAGCTGAGGAAATAGAATGAACTGGTCGCCATGTTGAGCCTGTAAAGTCCCACAACTGGCAAATGGTAGTCAAGACTGAAACTGGCCTGATTCCATCCTCCAGGTTCTTCAACACTACTTTTGACCTGGATTTTCTATGAAAGGAGATTAAAAAGCTCTCAATTGCTCCAGACCTCAGTTCTGTATCTACAAAGTAAGGGGACTAAACCAGGGGACTTCTAGCCTGAGCAGCTGAAGCTGCTATTCAGAATTATGTCAGTAATGGAATGCCAGGAAACATCAAAGCAATTTCATTTTGTTTGCCACCTTTTATTCACTAAGGTAGAAATGTGAACACACACATTTTTGGGGAAAGCATTAACCACCAGGGAGAAGACAAAATGATTTCTGTGGTCACTCGTTATAACCCTGAAAATTCAATTAACCAGGCACCCAATTCCCCAAGCATTCCACTTCATAGATATTTTACAATTAGAAAATGGTTAGTAATACTTCAAACATGCAAAAAGCTTTCCATGGGACTGAGAAAGGAAAACTTAAGGTACCGAGGGACACGTGGTGATTTTATCCTTAGAGACCTTCACATTCCTCCCTCCAAAAGAGAACGGAATGGTACTCATGACACTAAGAAACACCACCAGCCCTAGCAGCCCAATGAAACACATACTATTTGCAAATCTCAAAACATCTACGACAGAATATGCACATCTTTCCATGAGCCTGACACTGAGATTAGAAGAAAGCACGAGGCAGTCTCCCAACAAATGGAACCCGAGTCCTCATCTCTGCGTTTCCATAATGAGTCACTTTGGGTTGAAGGGATCCAATTATTGTGGAAAAGTGAGCAGTCGAGGGCAAACTGGGGGAATGAGAGGTAGCCATTGAAACAATTCAACCCACACTTGGAAAGGCTTCCAGAACGATTTTCCTTCTTGTAGCCAAGGGAGAGCCATACCCACACCCACAGCTATATAGAGGCCACCAAAATGCTCTTAGGACTGACCAGAGGAGGCCTAGACACCATGGCCAATGCCAAGCCACAGGGCTGGGAGAAGGGGCAGCTGGAGAGGACCAAGAAAATAAAGCAAAACAAAAAAATACAGGGAATCCAGAGTGAAATGGGATAGGCTGTATGAACATGTTATTTCTTCTGTGGTAAAGTGCAGAAGTCAAACATAATTATAGCCAACTACATGCTTTGACGACCATGAAAGTCCTCTGAGAAAGCTCTCTTTCAAAGCAAACACAGAGGGGAGTTTGCACTTTTTTTTGCTGGTACCTCCCTCTTCCTCCCCACCCCCAGCATATTCAATTAACTTTTTCTTATCTATAATTACCTGGACTTAAGTCATAATTTAAGAGAAAAAGAAATAAGCACCGAGACCTCTAGGTCTCATGTGGCCTGGATGTAATTTTTTTCTGAACAAGACTATACTTTTAAGGAAAGAGCCTTGATGTTGTTTGTACTGTGTCCGGTCACTTGCTGACCATGTTCTCCAGTTGTATTCTGTAGGCTATATGCCCCTTCAGCCTGCAACTATAGCACTGTGGTATCCAATCTCAGAAGCTAAGCAGGGTCAGCCCTGGTACCACCTGGGAACACCAGGTGCTGTAGGCTTGGAAGGAGGACCTGGCAACCCACTCCCAAAAGACCATCAACCATTGAAAACCCTACAAATAGCAGAGAAGCAGTGACAATAGGGTTTCACCTGTCGTACATGGGGTTGCTCTGGGTCAGACACCAACTTGAAGGCACCTAACAACAACAACAACAACAACAACAAATGTTCCTTCAAGTAAAATTTGACCAGCCAAAAATGTTAATGGCTTCTGGACATCAAGTTTTATAAAACATCTCAGACTTCACACATCCAAAACAAAATTTCTCATCAGTCCCCCAAAACCTGTTCCATGTCCAGATTTCCCCACCTCATTTCTGACACCTTCATCCTCCACCTGTTCAGCCCCAAGTCCTGAAGTCATCCGTGGCTCTTGTCTTTCTTTCAGTCTATCAGGAAATCTGCTACTATCGATTTACCTTCAAAATACTTCCAGAATCTGGACAATTATCACCACTTGTATCGCTATCACTGTTCCAAACCAGCTCACGTCACAAGCCTCACTATCTGCCTTCCCTCATCCCTACCCAGTTCATTCTCAACACAGCAATGTCCAACATGGTAGCCCACGGCCACACAGGACTTGTTGAATTGGAATTCAGATTACTTAAATTAAAATTTCATTCCCTCACTTCCTCTAGTCACGTTTCATGTTTATAAGAGTCAGATGTGGTGAGTGGCTATCACACCGAATGTCAGAGAGCATTCTCATCATTATAGAAAGTTCTACTGGACAGCACTGAGCTGGTGAGGCCCTTCCACATCAGGTCAGCTGGCTCATGTCACTTCTCTGCTCACAACCACGCAATGCCCTCCCCCTTCACCTGGAGAAAATTTAAAGTCTTCATTATCCCTTCCCAAGTCATATGTCACTGGGGCCCCTTTCTCTGATCTCTAATACTTTGTTACTCTATCTTCTTTAAGTCTTCCCCTAAATTTTATCTCCAGTGGCCTCATTTATATGTGTATGTGTGTGTATGTATTATATACATGTGTATATAATTTGGGTGCTGGGGATTGAACCCAGAGCCTTGTGCATGCTCGGCAAGGGCTCACCACAAAGCTACATCCCCAGCCTCACTAATAAAAATGTAAACAGCTACCACCCAACCAACCTCCTGATTTCTCCTATTCTACTCCAAACTTAATTAGTACTTATGACTTTGTTTACTACTTATTTATAATGTTTCCTACGTATCATTCACCTCCCCATGACAATGTCACTGCTATGAAGGTAGGGAACTTTGCTTTTTCTTTGATGCATTCTGAGAACCCATAACAGTGGCTGGCACTAGGCAGACTTCAATAAATGTTTTCCTGTAATCAATATATGAATTAAAGTTATTGACTTCATAATGAAAAATCATCTTCACTGGAAAAACAAAGACTCTGGAATCCTTAAGAAGAGACATCAATTTAAAAATTTAAGAGAGCCTGATAAAATATGCTAAAGAAATGGGTCCTGCTAAGAGTTTTTCCTAAATTATTTTGCTGTATTCCTCATGACGACCTTGTGAGGAAGATACAACTCTTCTCTGCCATAGGGTCCTGGGAAAACAGACTCCAGAGAAGCCAAACGAGCTCCTCATTGGCTCATAACGGCTCATAACGACCTGCCTCAATACCTGCCTTCTGCAGGTAAGCCTCTGGTTGTCCTTAAACTCACACATGTTTAACCACACTGCCCAAGATTTTCAGCTAGGCAATAATTCAAATGTAACAATCAACAAGAATTGTCACTGGGATCATTTTTAAAATCACATTTAATGAGGTATAATTTACTAAAATAATATGTACCAATTTTAAGTACATGGTTCCAGGAGTTTTGACAAAATATACGGACCACTGCAGACACCACCATAATCAAAAAAACATTCACCGCACCCCAAAATGTCCCCTCTCAGAGGCAACCACTATTACTGATGGCTGTCACCATATATTAGTGATGCTTTTTCTTAAATTTCATACAAATAGAATTATATTGGACAGACATTTGTGGTAGTCTGTTCAACATGTTTTATAACCAAATATATTTCTGTGTCTATCAAGAGTTTGTTCTGTTTTCATTGAAAAATGTAGCTTCATTGTATAAATATGCCTTAAGTTGTTCATTCACTTACATAAGGGGCATTTCAGTTGCTTCCTATCCTTGGCTCTTATGAATCAAGCACTAGCTAAGAACATTTCTGGGCAAGTCTATTTGTGAGCATCTTCTCTTATTTCTGCCAGGTAAATGTGTTGAGGCCCACGGCCATAGCCCTGTGGAATCCAATCCCATCAGATCTTGGAAGCTAAGCAGGGTCGGGCCTGGTTAGTACTTGGATGGGAGACCACCTGGGAACACCAGGTGCTGTAGGTTTGGGAGATGGACCTGGCAACCCCCTCCCAAAAATCAATCCGCCATTGAAAACCCTATGAACAGCAGAGAAGCACTGACAATAGTGTTTCCCCTGTTGTATGTAGGGTCGTTATGAGTCGGATACTGACTCAACAGCACCTAACAACAACAACAACAACAACAACAAATGTGTTGGAGTAGATTTGATGGATTAGAGAGTAAAGGTATATTTTATATGTTACAAAGTTTTGCCAAACCACTTTTTTTCCCACGAAATAATTGTACTATCTTGGACACTCAGCATAGACAAGAGTTCCAGTTGCTTCAGATCCTTGGTGACATCTGGTACTGCCCCTGAATGAGGTATCCTTGTGATTGAGTCTGTATTTCTGATAATTGATATTAAGTACCATTTCATGTGCTTAGTGACTATCAGTTTATCTTCTTTTGTAATTAATGTGTTAAGTATTTGCTCCTCTTACTTTTTTTTTTCTGTTTTTTGTTTGTTTGTTTGTTGAGACAAGGTCTTGCTATGTAGCCCAGGCTTGCCCCAAATTTGTAATCTTCCTGCCTCAGCCTTTTGAGTGCTGGGATTAAAGGCATATGCCACTATTAACAGACCTTGTTTTTTGATTTTTGTTTTTTTCTTATAAGGGGATTGGCCCTGACAACATTTTCTATTTGCCAGGTAGATAATATGAGAAGTAATATTGTGTAATTAAGAGCATGGACTACCAAGCTAGGCAAGATGGCACATACCTATAATCCCAGTGACTTGGGAGGCTGAGGCAGGAGGATCCTAAGATCAAGGATAGAGATAGCCTATGCAATTTAGCAAAGCCTGTCTCAAAAATAAAAAGAGGTACCTGGTACGGTTCAGTGCCAGGGCACTTGCCTAGCATGCATAAGGACCTCAGTTCAACTCCCAGTACTGAAAAAAAAGTGTGTACTACCAAGACCAAACCTTAGGTCTGTTATTTACTAGTTGTTTAGACATAAGAAAAACTTTTATTGCAGATTTCTTAATCTGGAAAATGTAGATAGTGGTGCATGTCCCAAAGGTATCAACAGATTGAGAGATATAATGTGCTTGAAGCATTGTTTGGTACACGAGGCCTGAGTAGACAAGCTAGTGCTTTCATATATGAAAGAATGGCTACTTTTCCTCCATTTTCTAAGAATTCATTAAAATATAGATAAGCAAGATTTCACTATAATTTTGACTCTGAAACCTGGGCTTTTTGTTTTTATGTCTATTGGTGCTTTCTTCTGGATCTTGGACAGATTATTTAACTTCAGTTTCCTTCCTATTGGGTTAAGGGGACAATAACTAATGCCCCAGTCTGTTATAGCAGTAGGTAAGACACTGGGGCTGGCATTTAGCTCAGTTGGTAGAGCGCCACTCTGCAGTCTCTGAGGTCCCTGGTTCAATTCTCAGCACTGTAAAAATGGAAGAAAGACATGGCAATCTACTCCCAAGGCAATCCAGAAAACAATCAGCCACTGAAAACCCTATGAGGGTCACTATGAATTGGACGTGACTCGATGGCACCTAACAACAACCAGACAGACACTGGAGTCAGAGGGATGGCGATCAAGACAATCACCTATCACAGGTAAAGATGAATTGGAGAATGGTTGAGATCTGTGGCCAAACAGGTCTTCCAGTGTCATCTCCACCAGGTTAAATTAACTGGCCCTTCCCCTTTATAGGCAGAAGGGAGAAGCCCATGCCTTCACCAGAGGCAGGTTATCTGGAAGACTAGAAGCGTCCATCCTATAGCCAAGTGGTCCATAACCAGAATGCTGAGAAAGTCCTGTGTCATGTCCTGTGGCGCACACTCAGGTGCCCTCTTAATCACGCAAGTCACTCCTGCTTCTTTGAGGAAGGATGAAGTAGGTGAAAGCGTAAAATCTCCCACTTTCTAGAAGTAGGAATGCCCACCACCATGAGCTTCAGCTGCTACTGCAAATCCAGTACCTAATTCCTGAGTATCTGCAGATACATCAGTTACGTGCCAGGCATTGCACCAACTGAGGCCAGAAATGTGCACACACAGCTACGATCAAGAATCATGAGTGTGTGGTGGTGGCGCAAAAGGTGGCGATGGAGCCCAGAGAAAGAAACCCTTAAATCTCCTTGGGGGACAAAAGAGGTACCTCTTGAGCTAAGTCTTTTAACAGGGATACAAAATGGTTAGGTGCTTGTCACACAGACAGCGTGCAGTATCCTAGGATGGGAAATACATAGACCCAGGCTTGCAGTACCCATGAGAAAGGAAATATTTGAAACTTGGGTGAGGACATCAATATTGCTGGGATGTAAGTATGTGGGGAAAGCTAATAGACATTGAAGGATAATATAATAAATTTGATATATTATACAGGAGGGGTTGATTGAGTACTAGAGAGTTTCTATTTTCCATTCTTTAATCCCCAAATCAAATTCTTAGCAGAAAAAATACACACATCCTACTATCTTTCAAAAGTAATGCTCTCTGAGATGAGCCTGAAAACATTCACTGGAATTAAGATGCCTTCCCCATGTCTTCTGTCTGCCTTCAGATTCTCTCAGTGGGCCAATAAATTTGACTGAGCCCCTGCTATGTGACAGTGACTGTGCTGAATACTGAGCCCACAGCATCAAATAAAAACTACTTCATTGGTTCAGCTGCTCATTCCTGATTTAGGAACGCGACCAACAGGGAGGCATTTGTGGGCCTTCCTTGCAGTGCTTAGGAGCTTCTGACAAAGTGCATCAGTTCACACACTGAGCCAGGTGGCCTTCTAAATGCATTCTAACTGAGCGGCTCTTCTTCCCAACAGCTATGGACAGAACCTGCCTTGAAGTCTGTCTAAACAACGTGGACCCATTAGCCAGATTAGCAACTCCTTTCCATGAACACTGCTATGGCTTTGATGGGGTTTGTCCTCCAATGTCCATGTGCTGGGAGCTTGGTCTCCAGTATGATATGAAATGAGGCCTAATGATTTCCCATTTGAGGCTTCCCCTTGAAAGGGATGAGGGTATTTCTCACGGGACTCTGGTTAGTTCTCAGGAGAAGACTGCTATAAAACCATGAGTCTGGCCCCACCCAGTCTTTCTATCTGGCTTCATATTTTGCAGTGTCAAATCCAATAACTAATCACTGGCTTCCACACGTGCCCCTGCTAATGTCATCCACCATCATGTAACACAGCCCAAAGGGCCCTCACCACAGGCAAGCTAATGTCATGCTCAGGGACTGGCAAGATTGTGAGCTAAAGAAACTTTTTTCTTCCTAAGTCGCCTGGTTCAGGTATTTTATTATAGCAATGAAGTGCTGACAAATACAACACTTTGGAAGAGAACAAAGATTAAGTATGATGTGCCAAAGACAGAGGAAATTTGAGACTGAGAGAAGAGGGGAAGTGGAGACAAGTGATAAAAAGAACTGGCTTCAGACCTTTTGACAAGGCAGCTTCTGGGAAAGGACAGTCAGGTATAATGTTGGCAAGATGCGTGAACACAGAAGGAAGACAGCAAGAGGAAACATGTACTGAATGGTGTAACTGGGCCAAGAGATTAATCCTCACAGATGTGCCAAGGAAGAACTGTTATCTTCTCACCAATGTGGATGCTAAGGTCTCGGGAGGATGAGTCATTTGCCCAGGCCTCTAGGAATTGGTACAATAAGATCCTAAACCCAAGTCTAACTCCGAAAGCCAAAGGGAAGGGTTAAGGGTGTGTGTGTGTGTGTGTGTGTGTGTGTGTGTGTGTGTGTGTGTGTGTGTGTGTGTGTGTGTGTGTGTAACACTGAAAACTGTCTTACTCAGTAGTCCTCAACTTTGAGCTTGCCTCAGAATCACCTGGAGCCCTATATAAAACTAGAATTAAAATGCCTTCCCTGGGCTCAGCCTGATACCCCAAGCTTCTCTTTCTTTGGGCTTGGGAAGGTACCTGAGCATTTATATTTCTAACAAGTTCCACACAACCTTGACGTGCTGTTTCTGCAGGTTTGAGAGGACACTTTGAGAATTATGGGTTTTTGTTCTGGTGTTTCTAACCGTGATGCAAACCTGCCTTTCTAGAAGTCAAGGAGAACAAATAAAGCAGCCAGACCAAGGAAAAGTAGCTAGAAAAAGAAAAGTAATGATGGGGCAATGAAAGCCCCAAAGTATCTCTTTCCAGTACTGCTGACCTGGACTATTTGTATGAAGCAGGACAAATAGGAAATTTTATTATTTTGGAAACCTCTCCTCATTAGAGCATTGTTGTTGTTAGGTGCTGTCCAGTCGGTATCTGACTCATAGCGACCCTCATAGGGTTTTCAATGGCTGACTGTTTCGGGATTGCCTTGGGAGTGGATTGCCAGGTCCTTCTCCCATTTTTGTGGTTCTGGGAATTGAACTCGGGACCTCAGAGACTGCAGCACAGCACTCTACCAACTGAGCTAAATCCCAGCCCTCAGAGCATGGTAGGGCACTATTTATGATCTTCAGAGGTGTGACCATGGTTCAAGTTGTAAGCAGAACTAAAAAAATACCAAAAACTAGACTGTAGGGGAAAAAATCCCCACTCAGAGTCTATCAACCAACCCCACCTTCTTCACTTCAGTATTGTCATCTTAAATGGTCTCTCCCTCAAGTCTTCCTACCTACCTTCTAGATATTCTCCTCTCCGTGCCTTTTACCATTGTGGTTCATCTTCTACCTTGTAATTCCCATTTTCTAGTGGTCTGCTTCCCAGGGAAGACCTTAGACTTGGAGACTATGTTTTTAAAATATGGTGTGGCGCCAGAAAGCAATCTATAATTTAAAAGTGGTTGCTTAAGTCCTGCACACTGCCTGACATAGAACAGGCACCCCACAAATGTCTGCTGAACGTGTGATCCCAAAGGAATGAAAGAAATCTTAGGAACTTCCTTTGTATTTCTAAAGAAAATCATACTCATTACCAATTCTGCACTCATACATGCATAATAAATATTTGATGACTGAAAAAACTAATGCATCCTCTCAAAAGGCAAAGTTAGGAGACAAAATGAATGGATAATTTGTTTTTACCAAACACCTCAACTTAACAGGCAAATAGAAACAGTTGTGAATTTGTTAATTTTTACATATAACACAAAAGCAATTATCAATGTGAAGTCAATGTGTCACGCAGGAACCACCAAAAAATTGTGGATCAGGATAAACTTTAATAGTAATATATTTAAGCTGTATTAAAATATATAACCCCATTTCAAACCTATGATTTGATGAATACTATTTCTCAGGAATGGACCTCTATTTTGAAAGAAAAGCAGTAGGTACATGATACTACAGAGATAACCCCTAAGTAACAAAGGAGCTGTGAATGACTAAATGTTGTTAGGTGCTGTCGAGTCAGGTCCGACTTGCAGTGACCCTCCTAAATGGCTGATTGTTTTGGGAGCAGATTGCCACATCCTTCTCCAGTTTCTGTGGTATGGAGATTGAACCCAGGTCCTCAGAGAATACAGAGCAGCACTCTACCAACTGAGATAATCCCCAGCACAGAGATTAAATGCTAATTTCAGAAAAGTGGTTACTCAGCAGTGGAGAAGGGGAAGCTTAACATCACTGTGGATGATTGGTTTTGTTTAGATTTGTTAGGCTTGAAAGTTTTGTGGCTTTGGGCAAGCTGAGTATCTTCTTTGAGCTCCAGGTGAGAAAGAGGAATACTCTGTACTTTAAAGATGTTTTTGAGGATTGAAATCAAGTAGAATAAATCATTGAACAGGATGCCTTATGTGGGGTAAAGGCTCACTAACAAACTGTTAGAAATGTCAGCGATGGTGCTGGTGGTACTGAGGGTGGTGACAATGGCTGTGGTATTGCTGTTGCCTGTTGCTGCTGCTGATGGTGATCACACTGATGTGGGTGGTGGGAAGTGGTAGAAAAACAGCAATAGTGAGAGGAAGAGAACAGAAGGAAAAGAATGGAGTAGAGGTAGAGGGAAAGAGGAGGCATCAGCCTCCCTAGTTTCCAGGTATCTGGGCCTTCAACTTTTCTCCCTGGATACCAGGAATAAACCAACTTAAAAATAATTCTACATTTTCCTGATAGTGAGATGGTAACACCGTTAATGATGTAATTCCTGAGTAAGTGGAACAACATTTCTCACATTTCTATATCCTGGCCTTTTGCATTTACCTTTTTCACAATCTGGAATGAAAGACTTAACATGAAAATCCTATTAAGAACACTCAGGATACACTCTGAATTTTTACATGCCAAAAATGGGTGTCAGTAATACTTTTCCTATACTATAAAAGGTTGATGGTTCATACTGGGGTGGGGAGGATTTTAAGCATATTGCATTAAAAGGCAATGTGAAGAGAATAAACTTCGGGGTTAGCAGTAGGTAAAAGCTATTGTCCCCACATTTACTGCTAGGGATAAAGTCTTCATGTGAGGAGGAGGGATTTTCTTCCAGGGATGCAGGCAAATGGTATTTAAACCAGGCATGGTCTATGGAGGATAAGCCTGGATAATTCATTGACAGTAAAACTGCCACTTAATTATCATGCCAAACCACTGACATTTTAGAGATAACCCAGACTCTAACCTTTGGCCCCAGCAGACCAAATGTTTATCCTTCTGGTAGGTACACAGACACATTGCAGAATCTTAATGTAAGTTGGAAATCCCAAGAAAACATACCTTTGCGAAACCAAGGCTGCATAACTTGGCTTTGGCTCCAAATTGCCACTTGCACTGTGTGTCCGCATCGTAAATCTGTCCTGGCAGTTTGTCTGGATATTTATATTGTCCTGTTTGCTTGGGCTCATCCACTAGACATCCAGCCTGCGGTGTGCTGCAGGGAGAACACGGCCTTACTGATTACCACACTCATCTGTGATTTCCCCTTTTAAAACAATCCCACTCTGAATGTAGTCACACACAGAACAATATGACATGGTTAAAGAAACAGGTATATATGTTTAAAGTTAAAATGTACATTTACTCCAAAGAATGAGTCCTGTCTAAAAGGATGGAATGTACACAACTATGAAGGGTTTTACAAGGCAGTAGATGTTCTAGCTGTCTAATTGTGAGGCCCTTGGGATTGGATAGGAGATGGGAAAAGTAAACACATTTAACAACTCCCTTGGATAGGCTCATTCAGCAACACCGGGCAAACTTTTATTTAGTACCTGCACTGCGGCATGCATTAGCCTAAGAGCTAGACACCCAAGGTAAACCAAAAAGAGACATTATCCATCTTCATGGGGCTTTAAATCATGCTGTGCTTTTTACAGAAGACAAGGTAGAGGTCAAAGATATACTTTACCTCAAGTAACTTTTACAAACAAAAATAAATAAGGTTATTGAAAGAACCAAGAGAAGGCTGGGGCAAGAGGCAGAATGACTTCTCTGAGGTATGTGCCCTTGGGATATAGAGAAAAAAAATCAGTCTTGCTGACTTGAGTATTCTTTGTTGTTTTGTTGTTAGGTGCCATCCAGTCAGGTCTGACTCACAGCGACTTTACATACAACAGAACAAGACATTCCCTCACACTGTGCCATGTCCAGCACTATGTCAGTACTTCTCTGCTATTCATAGGGTTTTCAATGGCTGGCTGTTCTGGGATTGGGCTGCCAGGTTATTCTCCCAAGTCTACAGCACCTGAAATTTTGAGGCAGTCTCTCATCTAAGGACTAACTAGGTCTGACCCTGCTTAGCTTCCAAGATCAGACAGGATCAGATGCCAGGGTGGCACTGTAGCCTGAGTATTCTTAGAAAGCACTTTATCTCTACTTATTTTAATAATTAAACTAAGGTCTCACTGAGAAATAGTATGGGTGCTTAAGTGTAATTCTGGAGTCAGACAGATAGGGGTCCTATTGACCATGTATCCAAGACCAAGTTATATAGTTCTGAGACCCTTTGTTCATGACAATGACTCCTATAAGAGTTGTTATACAAATCATACAAGAAAAGGTAACGTGCTTAACATAACACAGTAAGCAGTTAGCTGCTCCTGCTGTGGTTATCATTATTATTATCCCCAAGTATTGAAACATTACATACTCACAAAGGAAATTCAATCTCTATCAGGTTGATGTTGATTTATAATACTTACTGATTCCATTCTCACTTGAGTTAGAAAACATACTTTCAGACCCCAAATCATGAATTTAAAACTAGTAAAAAAGTCCATGTGGCAATGCTTATTATTTAATAAAAGGTATATCGATATTTTACTATCCTTTGGGCCTCGTTTGGTCAGATACATTACATTTAATCTGCCTTCCTCGTGTATCTTGCTAATTCTGTAAACATTTGCAAATAATATACAGTGATATAGGTACAAATGTATCAAGAATATCAATTCTCAAAGAAACTTCACTATTAGCTAGTCCAAGGGAGATGGATTAGAACCTAAGTATATGTGGGGGTAGACATAGATTAAAAAGATGTATCTACATATATCTACAAAAGGTAGGAACATCTACATCTGTAGTTAAACTCCTCCTTTTGCTAATATACCCTAGGAATTCTGAGTTACAAAAAGAATTGTACACAGTTGCATCCCTGTTGGATGTTTTTCGGACATCTGAAATAACCTATTGCTATTTCAAATGAAATAATCAATCAAGAAAATGCTTTATTCATCAAAGAACATGCATACCATTGAAACATTCTTTAATATTCTTAAAAATTGATAAAAATAAAAATAAATCATAACAGGGTGATGTGGTGCACACCTTTCATCTCAGTGACTTGAGAGGCTGAAGTAAGAGGACCACAAGTTTGAGGCCAGAGGTAGCCTGCACAACCTAGCAAGATCCTGTCTCAAAGTAAAAAATTTAGGAAAGGATCAAAGAGTGCAGCCCAGTGGTAGGACGCTTGACTAGCATGTGTGTGAAGCCCTGGGTTCAACCCTTGAGTACTGGAAAAAAAAAAAAAGTAAAAAAAAAAAAAAAAAAAGTCACTATATATCCAGTAGCCTTTGGAAACCAAAGAAGAGAGATCAGGTTATGAATACAGATCTTGGAGTCAGAACAGACCTAAGCGGGAGTCTTCTGTCTGCAATCTGCCAGCTATAGCACCTTAAGCAACATAATTAACGTAAGACTCAATAGCCTCAATTCTAGATGGAGATAGTAAAAGGATCACCATGAAGACTTAACAAGGCAACATATGCAGAGAATTTAGCTCTATGTTAGGTTGTTTTGTTTTTTTCAACAATATTACCATCATCATCAACACTTAGGAATTTTTAGTCTTCCTCTTCATTGAGAGATCACTAGACATTTCCACCAAGTCTCTATTTTCATATCTGTCGGACACTACCCTCTGTCACCACTCCAGACCTGGGCACACCCTGGCTTCCATCTGCATTACCTGAGGAATTTCTTGAGATACTGTCGGCTGCACGAAGACCAGGAAAACACGCCATTGTTTCCAGTCAGCGTGGGGGACATGATGTTACCTTCGGCCTTCCTGCAGGGATTACCTTCTCCGTCGTGAATCATGCCGAAGCTGAAATAGCATGAGGAAAACCACCCTGTGTGAGGCTATTTCCAAGTTATTGCCAAAGGAAGCAAAAGGATGCACTGAGACTCAATGGGTCCAAGTGAGAAATGTTAGGTGCAGTGGAGCCATGTCTAACTCCTAGCATCCCTCACAGGGTTTTCAATGGTTGATTGTTCCGAGATTGTTTCGGAAGTGGACTGCCACATCCTTCTCCCATTTTTGTGGTGCTGGGAATTGAACCCAGGTCCTAAGGAAGTAAAGAGCAGTGCTCTACCAACTAAGCTAAACCCTAGCCCCAGGTGAGAAAGAGAGTTATGGAAATTGCAAGAAAGAGAAAGACAAAAATGATTTACTATAAACTGCTATAAAATTCATGCAGAAAAATTTAAAGAATGCTAAGGAATTCATTTATATTATTTATATTATTTCTTGGCCACAAAAATCAAAGAATGGTGCACCTACTATACTTACTAAGGGCTAGAAAAGCTTGGTCTAAATTTCTAAGCTAAATTAAAGCTTAGATATTTTTGTTGTTAGGTGCCGTTTTATTGGGTCTGACTCATAATCACCCTATGTACAACAGAACAGAACATTATCCAACACTGTCTCACCCCTGGCATTATGTCAGTGCTTCTCTGCTATTCAAAGCTTAGTCAACTTTTGTTATTTAAAATAGCCCACTTTCTTGCTACCAGTCATGGAGGTATGGTAGGAAAGTTCAAAGTAAGGAGGAAGTGACTATAGAGAGAAGTAATTCTAAGCTATTTATGGACTATTTGGCCTACAGCTGTACCACTCTGGTGTTGGATCCTGTCAGATCTGAGAAGCTAAGCAGGGTTGGGCCTGATTAGTACTTGGATGGGAGACTGCCTAGGAATACCAGGTGCTGTAGGGTTGGGAGAAGGACCCAGCAACCCACTCCCAAGAAACAATCAGCCATTGAAAACCCTATAAATAGCAGAGAACCACTGACAATACTGTTTCACCTGTTGTACATAGGGTTGCTATAAGTCAGACACCAACTCAATGCCACCTAACAACAACAACATGGACTATTTAGTGTGATATCAAAACTTCACTCCAGTGATGATCATCTTGCTGTCTGAAATCACAAACTGTGATTACAATTAAATTTCCTCTTCATAGGAAGCATCTTTAAAATTAATGGTTGAAATTATCTTTTGCAGGTATATGAAGTAAAAACACAGCTCCCTAGGGCTCAACCTAAAGTCCTAAGAGAGTATTATAACAAACTTCCTAACTCTATTCTTTTAATGGTATTAATACGATTCCCCTAGAGTCCAATCCTGTCTGATTTCAGAAGCTAAACAAAGTCAGGCCTGGTTAGTACTTGGATGGGAGACCACCTGGGAATATCAGGTGCTGTAGGCTTGGGAGGATGACCTGGAAGTCTACTTCCAAAACACTCAGCCATTGAAATGGCTATGAATAGCAGAGAAACACTGATGTAGTGCCAGGCATGTCAGTGTTGGTGAGTGTTTTGTTCTGTTGTACATAGGGTCACTATGAATCAGACCCAACAACAAAATGACCCATGCCAAACAAACAAAGGCATATGAAGGATATCTTTTATATGTATTATATGAGGAAACTATTTTTGTTTTTTGAGACAGACTCTCACTTTGTAGCCCAGGCTGGCCTCAAACTTGTGATCCTCCTACCTCTGCCTTCCAAGTGGTAGGATTATCTGCATGCCTGATTTGAGAAAACTTTAATTAGTCCCATTTCACCAGAGAAAGTTCTAACAATGACAGAGTAAAAATAGTTTTAGGTATTCTGTTCCCTAGAAATCATGCACATTGTTCCTAAATGATTTCCAGATCTCCGGCAGGTAGAATAAATGTGAGTGTATATATATATATATATATATATATATATATATATATATATATGGAGAAGGATCTGGCAACCCCCTCCCAAAAATCAGTCTGCCATTGAAAACCCTATGAACAGCAGAGACGCACTGACCATAGTGTTTCGCCTGTAGTATGTAGGGTCACTATGAGTTGGATACCGACTCGACGGCACCTAACAACAACAACAACAACATATATATATGACTGGGATTTAGCTCAGTTGGTGGAGTGCTGTGCTACAGTCTCTGAGGTCCCAAGTTCAATTCCCAGCACTGCAAAAATGGGAGAAGGACCTGGCAATCCACTCCCAAGGCAATGTCGAAACAATCAGCCATTGAAAACCCTCTAAGGGTCGCTATGAGTCGGACACGACTCGATGGCACCTAACAACAACAACAACAATATATATGCAATGACACATACAACATAAGACAGAATTTACTTAAAGCTGCATGTTAGGGGTTGGGTGAATAAATTTCTTTAATCATCTGTAAAAAAATTTCAGTGTACAATAAAGTTTTTGCAATTCAATTTTAGGGAGGCAGAGCATGAAGGGAAGTAGATACGAATTTTACAATTATTTATCATTAACTTATATTCCTCTTCATCTCATTATTTAAGAACATATTTTTATATGGAAGGTTTGATATTGTGGAAATAAACATGTTATTCTGATTTAATTTCATTTATATTGCTATCTTTTGAAGGCAGTCAAAATTCATATCAAAATCTTAGGAAGTGTCTGTTTCACCAAACTTAATGCCATAAGGCCCAGGGATTCAGAACCTCTCTGTCTCCTAAACTGCTATATCCAAAGAATCATTTTGAAATAGTCATTATGTAATATTCCAATGCAAGAGCTACTGCTCAAATAATGTTGGAAAATTCTTAGTAGCAGTGTCTTCATTATAAATTATATGCGTAGTAAAATAAATTCATGTCACTACCGTTAGGTTTCTCATTTCTCATCTCTAACTCTAGTATCACGAAAGAGGTACTAACACCAATTAAAAGAATATTAAGTACCCACAGTGTCACCACCTAAAAGAATACCCAGTAATTACAACAAAAAAACTTTTTTTCAACCAAGACGCCATTGCATTCTGGGAATTTACATGTCTCCATGATGATGTATTTCACATCCATTCTTCTTCTTCCCTCTGACTCTTCCCCTCATCCTACTGAAAGAATACAACTTTGGAGCTGGGCACAGTGGCACACGCCTGTCATCCCAGCAACTTGGGAGGCAGAGACCAAAGTTTGAGACCAAAGGCAGTCTGTGTAATTTAGTGAGACCCTGACTAAAAAGTAAAAAAATAGGCTGGGGGTGTAGCTCAGTGGTACAGCACTTGCAAAGCAGCAAGCGCAAGATCCTGGGTTCAACCTCCAGTACCACACACACACAAAAAAAGAATATGATTTTATTTTCCTTTATCTAATATGTTGGATTTTGATTTGGGGGGTAACTAGCTCATAAGCAAGAATGATTAAAGTTTTTCAATAGCCAGTACTTTGAAAAGTGAGATCTATTAACTTGGACTTCACACTGGTAAAACAAATTTACACATTTGATGTGCACAGATATTTTATTTCCAGTTGTGTGCAAAGGCTCCTTTTGTGTAATCAGCTTTGTGCACCTCTGTTCACAAGAAGATTGGCTCATTCCTATCTCACTGGGAAAGTGGTTATTTGTTTATATAAATAAAATTCTGGGAAACTGTGGGATAATGACAATGGCCAAGATTCAAACCTCCTGAAGATAATAAATGTAGCTCATACATGATACCAGCACCAAAATATCAAAGTATAAATTATAGTCATCGAATGGATGATGTTTGCTTTTAACTCAGAAATGAATTGGCTGCTCTGAAAATGGATAAAACTGTATGTTGAACAAAGTATTTATGTGTATGTGTACATGTACACACTCCCAAACTGGTATATCCAAAGAATCATTTGGAAGTAGTCATTTTGTAAAGTAGTATGCTGGTTCCAATGCAAGAGCTATCACTCAATCGATGTTTGAAAATTCTCCATAGCATTGTCCTCGTTAAACTTATATGTCTAGTAAAATGTACTCACCTCATTACCCCCAGGTTTCTCATTCCTCTTTTCTAACTTTAGTCTCATTAAAGAAAGACTTACTAACACCAATTAAAAGAATATTAAGTACTCAAAATGTCACCACCTACAAGAATATCCAGTAATTACAACAACAAAAAAGATTTTTTCCAGTCAGGATGTCACTGCATTCTGGGAATTTACATCTCCAGGATGATTTCCTACGTATAAAGAATGAGCTGAAAATAATCTTCACTGAAGTGAAAATATGAAAGAAAATAACACCTAAAAACCAGAGAATCAGTTAAATAACACGCAGCTCATTTGTGCACACAGTGTACCACAACAATATCAGAAGAGAACCATGAAAAATACCTGGGCTTTACAGAGCCCTTCGTACAGGCAGGCTCTGTTCTAAGTTTCCCACAAAATTTATTCCATGTATTGTAACTCAATCCTAATGAGAACCATTAGGAGAACGCTAATGAGCCACTTGGTCAATTCTCACACAAGCTGATACACCGCTGAGCCACTCACTTGTGCCCTGACTCATGGGCAATGGTGAAAGCCAGGCCAAGTCCCGTGTCTTCATTGATGGTGCAACTCCGGTACTTACTGCACATTCCACTGATAGGGGCAAACCCTACGGAGAGACCAATTCCCATTTAATGCAAAAGGCATGCATATAGGCACTATCAGTTCTCACATTCTCAAAATGCTCCACACAGTTTTAATTTAATGGGTTAATACATTGAATTCTTTGCAAAAAATACTAGAGTATATAGTTCTCTCTGTCCTTGGTAATAATAATATATAAACCCAGCATTTCATATTTCCTTGGTGTTTTTAGATATCATTATCAATTGCTCTTTCAATAGTCAATAGGTGTATTGTAATTCCCATTTTATATATGGAAGCATATCATAAAAACTTATGTACCTTATCTACCATTATTATTTGAGTCACAGCAATTATTAAAGTGATAGCTATGCCAATGCATAACAGTAACTGAACAATGGCATTGTCAAAATCCAGAATAGATTTTCCAAGGGAAAACTTATGTCCTGGTCTTTCTCTAGAAGAGAAATGCCTAAGCAACACATGCAGATTGAGTTCACTTTTCTCCTATTTGCTATAATGTGATCACTGCTCCCTGAAGTTACTTCCTTCCAGGAACAGTTATAAAGTCATTCCCACCAGCCCTTGATTATATCTTGATGTACAGCACAACATGTGAACATCTATCTTCCCACATTTGAGTTCTAATAGTCAACAGAGCAAGGCTGAGTAGCCATTTAACATTAAAGACTCACCTGTGAATTGATCGCCCCCACCTCACCGCCCAGAAGGAAGATTCTCTTTGAAATCTAATGTAAAGGCACATATTGTGGGTAGCACCATGACAATGTCAGAGCTGTCATCACTAAGCAAATGATTGCCAAGTGCCACACATGGTGCTATACATCTAGCATCTGTGTGTTTATATAATATAGAAACTGAGGCTCAGAAAGGTGAATCCATTTGTGTAAGATTTTATTGCTATAAATCCTAGACTCAGGAATCAATCACAGATATATTTGGAGTGGAAGCCCATGTTCTTCATAGTAGGATCTGCTGTTAAAGTGAGTGACATACATAGCAATTGGTGAGATTCAGGGTGGTGAATTTCTTTTTTCTAAGCCCTTCCTTATACTGTGTTCGCTGGCTGATTGATAAAACGTCCTCCTTCTCAGAAGACCTACTTGAAATATCAATAATGTATTGGGTTATTAGATATCACTTTGAACATTCTAAGCTCAGAACTTGAGAGAGTTTTAAAGTTTATTTTAAAAACTCTGCCTATGGAACAACTCCCAGAATGGTTGGTTTCTGAAGACAGCGATTGATAGTGGATTATTAAAATAGACTTATTTTATGGGACATAATAGAGACAAGGCAGACAGGAGAAAAATGGCTGCTTTTGAATTACGGTGCTGGAGACATCTATTTAATATACCACGGACTGCCAAAAGAACCAACAGATCTAGAAGAAGTGAAACCAGAGTGCTCCTTGGAAGCAAGAATAGCCAGACTGTGTCTTATGTATTTTGGACATGTAGTCAGGAGAGATCCCTGGAGAAAGACATCATGTTTGGGAGAGTGGCAGGTCAACGCAAAAAAGGAAAACCTTCCACCAGATGGATTGACACAGTGTCTGCAACAATGGGGTTAAACATAAACAAGATCATGTGCCTGGCACAGAATCAGGAAGTGTTTTGATCTGCTGTACACAGGGTTGGTATGAGTCAGACTTGACTCTATGACACCTAACAACACCACAAACAATAGAGACACTGGGGCTGGGGTTTAGCTTAGTTGCTAGGGTGCTGCTCTGCACCTTCTCAGGCCCTGGGTTCAATCCACAGCACCACAAAAAATGGGAGAAGGATGCCACAATCCACTCCTGAAGCAATCCCCAAACAATCAGCCATTGAAAACCCTATGACCAGCAGAGAAGTAATGACATGGTGCCGGGTTTGAGTGTTGGGGAGCCTTTCCTTCTGTTGTACATAGGGTCTCTATGAGTCAGACCTGACTCAATGGCACATAACAACAATAGAGACACTTTTGAGGATTTGAAATACCTAAAAAATAATGGTTCTGTAAATTCCAACCTACCTTTATCTTTAATACAACATAAGGGTTTAGAAAGCACTTTGAAGGACAAAATGATGAGGCTAGGGGCTAAGCCATGTAAACTTCTCTTAGCTCCTCCAAACTCTACTATCAGTCTGCTGTATCAGTAGTGTCAGCAAATCATGGCTTCCACTTTGTGGCTCTGTTAATGTGTTTTATTAGAACCCAGGCACATTCATTGGTTTCTGTGTTTTCTGTGGTTGCTTTTGCTCTAACATAGGTGATCTGAGTCACCACACCAGGGACCTATGGCCTGCAGAGCATAGCATATTTACTACCTGGACCTTTATTCAGGAAGTCTGTCTACCCCAAGCTAAATAATCATCAATAAATCGAAAAGCAAAGGTTAAATTCCTATTATGTGCAGGGGAATATATTAGAAAATCCAGCACAGATCTAAAAGATATGGTCTTTATTCTCAGAGCCCTGTGCAAACTTAGAAGAGCTCAGTCCTTCAAAATCAAGTAGCATGCTAAAGGGGGCCTGGCTACCTGGTGGCGCAGTCAAGCACTATGGAAGTCAGTCAATGTCTCTTCAGCTCCCTGGTTCTGGGGTCATGATGCTTTTGGAATAACCTGGGACTTGTTTGGTCAAACAATGACATACCCTACACCTCGATGATCATCCATAGGGTCAATAAAACAATACAAAATGATCATGGGATATGAGCTCCCCATTCCACACCGAGTTCAATGAAACAGAACAACATTCACCAGGGTCTACTGGAGACACGGCACAATTTAAATCCAGTCACATGCTGCATCATGACAATCCAGTTAACCCTGGAAGCACCTGATCCTAGTCTCATAAGAAGAGAATAGTGTCTAGTTAACGTCATAGTCATCTCTGTATGCATGAGTCCCCTCTAGGATGGTCACACACCAAGAAAATCATGTAAGGGCACATTTCTCAGAATGTCTCTTTGTTGTTAGGTGCTGTCAAGTCAGTGTCTGATTCATAGTGACCCTATGTACAACAGCTGAAACACTATTGTCAGTGCTTCTCTGCTATTCAGAGAGTCTTCATTGGTGGATTGTTTTTTGGGAGTGGGTTACTGGGTCCTTCTTCCAAGACTACAGCACCTGGTGTTGCCTGGTGGTCTCCCATCCAAGTCCTAACCAGGCCCGACCCTGCTTAGCTTCCAAGATCTGACGGAATTGGATGCCACAGTGGTACAGCTGCAGGCTGTCTCCACCATTAAGTGACACAAAACGGCATTAGATCTCTTTGGTAAGGGTCACAAGCGCCAGGCATCCAATGAGAAGCTCCCATTCTGTGTTCTCAGCTGACAGCATGGGAAGGTCCTGTGCATGCCTTACCTAGAGTGTCGCATGGCTCATTCTTCCAGGAGCAAATATCAAATCCCGTGAGTAGGATGGCGTGGTCGTGCCTCTTGCCATTCTTTCCGACGAGGGCAGACTGCCACTGACAGAAACTGTTGAGAGACTGGTCTGCATGGTGGTTGATCAATAACCCTCCCTGTGGGAAGCGCACAGAAATCACAATGTGATTTTCTCACCGAGCTGAGCATGTCGCATCCATCCATTTGTAGAGGCAAATACAGAAACGTCTCATTTCTAGGGGGTAGGGTCAGTAGAGGAAAACACCTGAGCTAAGGTAAGAAAGAAAAAAACTCTAGGGAAGAAATCTGGTGTAGGTATATGCTCATAATTTTAAAAGCAAATACAAAGTTTCTAACATAGTTTACAACCAATTAGATTTCTATAATACATAACCTTGTATCAATTCAAAACAGCTTCGTTCATGTCAGTAGGTACTACCTTTATAAAACTATTGTACCTCCAGGACATAGTAACAAATCAATGCTGATGGAGTTCAACCACTTCTTAAAATTTACAAAGACTGTGGTAAGAGGCATTTTGTACCACGATGCAAATTTCCAGTAAAGGATTTGGCACGATGGGTTATAATCCATTGATAATCAATACGGTGAAAGTTCACAGAAGGGATAAATAAACAAATAGTTCATAAGACTAAAGGGTAAGACAGGGCCAATCCTAAAAGCAATTACTTACCGAAATATTTACTTGGTCAAAACTCCTGACTTAGGTCAAATTGAAGGGTTTTAGACAAGACCCTTAATTATCAGTGAATAGTAGCTGCTGGCTTCAGTATCTTTGGGTAAGGGATAAAGACACACACACCCTTTCTGTCTTTCTAAAATTCCAACAATAATTTGACTAATTTGCTAACCACTGTAGCTGTACACACCTGGGCAACTAGATCAATTTTTGTCTTAACTACCTGCTTCTCATATTCTTTATTGGGGTTACAGAGGAAGAGGAAAAGCCTTGGGGGTTTTAAAAAACACTGGTTGATCCCCACTTGAGAAAAATACAGCTTAACCATGAAAACATTGCAAAACAGTGAGTACCATGCAATTTAACACGTGATTCTGTGCTCTGGTTTTGTAATTTGCCCCATGCCTGTGTCTTGCACCTCACTGTCATCAGTTTAAAGGCAGTTAACAACCCCTTGCCTATTCTCTGTAGTATCTAACATGATGCTGAGAAGACCACAGGCTTACTGAAAGAATTTTCTGATGACTAACTTTCAGTATCTTTTCAAAATGGCCTTCTGCATCTATGTACAATAACATAGTATATCCAACCTGAAAAATCCAATGAGTCCTTTAGTCTATGACCAATTCACTTTTCTTGTGAATTATATTTGTAACATTTATATTTATATAATATATGCATTTAACATTTTATGTGCCTTTATTTGAATCTACGCATACGTGTCATATGTATAAAGTAATAAACAATTGTTTTGTAGCATTTAACTTTTGATTACATAGCCCTATTAGATTGTATTTTACGTGAAGAGATGGATAAACACTTTTCAAGTTTGAATTTCTTTTACTTTTGCCTTTTTTCTCCCCCTGCTGCTGGGGATCAAGCCCAAGGTTTTGCACATATTAGGCAAGGGCTCCACCACTGAGCCAAACCCCTTACCTCTTTTTCATTTATTATCTTGAGACAAAGTCATGCTAAGTTATGCAGACTGCCTCTGGCCTCAAAACTGCAGTCCTCCTGCCTGCACCTCCAGAGTTGCTGGGGTTACCAGTAGGCACCATGGTGCATTTGAGTTTCTAACGACTAGTATGTGGATTAGCATATAGTAGGTATTCAATAAATACATCCTGAATGGCAAAATGAATGAAGAAACAGATGAAGTTTATCACTTACAGGTTCTTGTTCCAAAAGAATGAGGCTCACCACGACAACGTTTATGTCACTTCCAATGGTCCCATCTTTGAATAAGCTGGAGACCTGTTGGAATAATTGAAATCAAATAAAACCTTAAAAAGCTTCAAAGCTGTAGAGGAGGAGGAATCAATTCAACAGATTTATAAGTGTGTGGTCTTCAGTTTCACAAAATATATGTCCCTCTGAAGATAATTTTCTCAAAACTCTTTTCTCCCCCCAAATCACATGACTACATCACTATTCCACCCATGCAAGAGAATTAATTCTATGGTTTGGGGCTCTTTGGGGAGCGAGGACGGTGCAGGACGACCTCCCTTACCATGTTCATGACAGTGAGAATGTACGTGGTGACGTTGCCCTTGCCGTGCTTTTCCACCATCTTTGCGTCTGCCACCACCAGGGTTTCCACGTTTAGACCCTTTTGTGACTTCCCAGCTGATCTTCTGGGTCGCCCTGCGCTCCCGTATTCATCAAACCTTAGATAGGTGTCCTCTGCGGGAGGCTTGGGGGCATCTGTGGGCAACAGGAGAGCGTTTGGGAGGGAGATTAGTAGAGGACATCTGGGTGCGGTGGATCGAGAAAGAACTGGCTGAGGAGAGGAGAGAAACCAGGGAAGTAGCGGCTCTCTATTCCTCTAACAAGTGACGCCCCCCGTGCCTGCCTGAAGCTCTGTACCTGGTGTGTGGCTGAGAAAGGGCCACTCAATAGCTATTTGGACACACGGATGGATGGGTGGGTGGATGGATGGATTCACTAAAGTAAAAATGCTTTAAAGGGTAAAATAAGTTACAATTCTAGTTGGTGGAGAAGGCAGGTCAACAAAAATCAGGTAAAGGATCTTTAAAGGAGAAAATACTCATTACTGAGAAAATTGTAAAAATGGACATTATCTTCTGACCTGACTTCATGATAACACTTTACACATTGCATTCCAAATAAAATATGAACTCCTACTAAACCCTGCCTATGCCTTATATTGGGAGAAGGACCCAGCAACCCACGCCCAAAAATCAACCCGCCATTGAAAACCCTATGAATAACAGAGAAGCACTGAAAATAGTGTCTCGCCTGTTGTATGTAGGGTTGCTACGAGTCGGATACCGACTCGATGGCACCTAACAACAACAACATGCCTGATATATTGTTTGATCAACACAAAACTTAAATGTAGCCTATAATAAGTGGTCAATAAATACTCTTTGGCCTAATATTGAGTTAGTTATTGGAGAAACTAGTCAGGAGTGATATTAAAAACTATAGTCAACAATTTCATAAATGATTTTAAAACTTCGCAAAACTGACACTGGCCACGGACTTTGAGCAGAGACCTGCAAAATAGTCAAGTCAGCTCTGCAGAGTGAAATTATAAGAGCAAATTATTGGGAGTTTGATTGAAAATCTCCCATTTGCCCCTTCTTAACCCTGTGACTGTGGATCTCAGTTGTCTCTTCCATGAAAAAGGCATGACAGCTCTTCATAATATTTCCCTCAATTAGCTCTGATGTCCCATATCAAATACCTATCTGTGCTATTGTAAATAGCACTGCTATACTTAATACCATCATTATGTTATTAGGTGCCATCAAGTCTTGTCCGACTCATAGCAACCCTCAAAATGTTTTCAATGGCTGGTTATTTTAGGATTGCCTCAGGAGTGGATTGTCATGTCTTTCTCCCATTTTTATGGTGCTGGGAATCAAACTCGGGACCTCAGAGACTACAGAGAGGTGTTCTACCAACTGAGCTAAATCCCAGCCCACCATCATTATAGGTAGGTGTTAAATGGCCTATCCTTAATGACGATACTTCAACACCACCAAACACCAGTAATGATGGTAGAAATGCTGTCTTTAAGGTTTGCTCCTTATTAATATCCAAGTGATACCATTTCCCCTTCTCTATGAGAAGAAACTCCCTGTGGCTGTACTAGCCAATATGGTACCCATTTCCCACTTGTGGCTACTGAGCCACCGAAATGACAATTCAAACTCTTTATTTAATTTAAATGAAAAATATAATACTTGACTTGGTAACTGCAAAGCTTGTATCTTTAAAAGTGGCCTATGTAAATCTACTTTTTCAACCTTAAATCTGATGAAATCTAAACACAGATTATTTCTAATGAAAACGTGTATAGACTGAGTTAAAGTCTTACTGAAATTCACTTTTAAAACTTTTTAAAATTGTAGCTGTTAGAAAATGCTAAGTCATATTTTGGGCTTGCATTATATTTCTATCGGATGTTGCTAGTTTAAAAAGTGCAGAAGAGGCTGGGGACGCAGCAGGCTGGTGTACCATGTGCCTAGCATGTGTGAGGCTTTGGGTTCAATCCCCAGCACTACGAAAACAAAACAAAAACAAAACAAAACAACAAAACAAAACAACAACAACAACAAAAAAAAAACAAAAAAAACCCCAAAGATAAACTCAAAAGTGCAAATAGTTGTACTGGATCACAAAGCATGCCTGAGAGTCCCTATGCTTTAATTCCTTCCCCTCACAAGCCAATGTTCTCGTGTCCTGAGAAATCTCTCTCCCTTCCCCTTAAAAAAAAAAACCCAAAAACAAACAAACAAACAAAAAAACCTACCCTACCACACCTGGACATTTACCTCTGATTTCTTCCATCATAGGAAGCCTGGGTGCTTTCCCAAGAGCACAGAAACCAAGATAAGATTGAGACCTGTAGCTAAAAATGGGAAATACTCAAAGAGCAGGAAAGAACCCAAATCTAAATCTTCCCTAATTTAACCTAAACCAGTGGATCCTCCAGCTCTTGCCAGACAGGGACAATTAGGAGTCCTTCTCCAAACAAGCTCTCAGCGGGTGCTCAGCGCAGCCTCTTTAACCCCCAGTTACAGTCAGCACACCCCACCGCACTCACCCTCCCACACCCGGGGAGGCCTCCTAAGAACAGAACAAGAGAAAGTTTCCTTACATACATTTCTTGCGTCGTCCACAAAAATGCTGCTTTTGCCACCTTCGGTGGTGGTACTCTGGCTCTTGACTCTGGGATGCAGGGGGAGTGTGACTTGGGGAGTGACCAGGGGAAGTCTGGCGGGAGCCAGGGTAGCCATGGTACCGCTGCACCTTCTTCTCTGCTGTCCTTTTGTACAGTACGTGAGGGTGGTGGCCTGCGGGGGAGCTGTAGTTGTGTTCCTGGGCCAGCGGTTGAGGTAACGGTGAGATGAGAAATTCACTTTGTCGTGTCCTTATTAGACCGGACTAAAAAGCCAAACACAAAGAACACACCCATGATTCCACGCATCCCCTTTTCCTGGGTTGATCCCCAGCATCCGTGTGCCGATTCCTTCCTGCAGAGAGGTGCTGGGCAAGACGCTTGACATCTCTCATCCCGTTTTTATCCACACCATGACATGCTGCCATTGTTACTCCCACTTCACAGAGGAGCAAACCAAGAGGAAGTTAGTAAGAGGTAAAGCTAGTGTTGATGCTCGATATTCTGAGCTAGGGCTCATCACTGCTAGACTATTTTTTACAATTATCATTATGGTGGTACTGGGGGTCAAGCCCAGAGCTACATGCTAAGCATGCACTCCAACTCTGACTACATTCCCAGCTCAGCTGCCAATCTTGATATGTACCCCTGAAGGGATGATCTAGGGGTATTCTCTTTCACTCTGCCTGGCAGTCTCTGGTAATCACTGGACAGAGAGATGAATATACAAACACCCCACCCTAAAATAATTCACAGTGTGGGTAGTGACAAGGGATTCCATCCTGATTTTGTAAGTGCTAAATAAAAGGACTATCTACAGCCATAGCATCCTGGCATCAGATCCCACTTGATCTCAGAAGCTAAGCAAGGTCAGTTTGGTTAGTCCTTGGATGGGAGACCACCTGGGAATACCAGGTACTGCAGGCTAGGGAGAAGGACCCAGCAGCCCACTCCAGAAACAATCCACCACTGAAAACCCTATGAACAGCAGAGAAGTGCTGACAATAGTGCCAGGCATGGCACAGTGTCTGGGAGTGTTTTGTCTGTTGTACATAGAGTTGCTATGAGTGAGACCCAACTCAACGGCACCTAACAACAACAACAACAAAATAAAAGGACTAGTAAGGATGGCTGAAGAAGGTGATTATTGCTAAGCAGTCTAGAGAACCCAATGAGTTGCACTACAATGAAGATATGTTGTTGTTGTTGTTGTTGTTGTTGTTGTTGTTGTTGTTGTTGTTGTTGTTAGGTGCCGTCGAGTCAGTATCCGACTCATAGCGACCCTCTGTACAACAGGGGAAACACTATTGTCAGTGCTTCTCTGATGTTCATAGGGTTTTCAATGGCAGATTGATTTTTGGGAGGGGGTTGCCAGGTCCTTCTCCCAAGCCTACAGCTTCTGGTGTTCCCAGGCGGTCTCCCATCCAGGTACTAACCAGGCCCGACCCTGCTTAGCTTCCGAGATCTGACGGGATCAGATGCCACAGGGCTACAGCTGCAGGCATGATGAAGTTATATATTTGCTAAATTGAAGTGGGGACCCTGGTCAGCCCACCCAGTCACAATTTCACCTTCCAAGTTAAGGACACATTATGTATATCATGTATTGTTGCACTGGAGATTGTAGCCACAATGCACCCTTGCCCTTGAGCATAGGCTATCCCCCTCCCTCCCTGGATATCAGGGTTCCCAGGTACCCAAGGCCCTGCGTCCCGAAGTGTGGTCTTTGGATCACCAGCTTCAGCTTCACTTTAGAGATTGTTAGAAATGCAAAACCTTGGCTATCCCCCCACACCTGTTGAGCCTGGAACTGCATTTTATCATAACTGCCAGGCAATTTGAATTCCCATTAAAGATTGTGAGGCACTGATTTAGGCCAGCAATTCTTCAACTTTGCTGAACATTGGCATCCCTAGGGTCTCCTACATACACACACACTCTCTCAGGTAGAATCCTATACTATTCAAACCAGAATCGCTTTCCCTGATACTGATGCATACGTCTGTTTTTTTTTTTTTAACCACTCAGTTGATTATCACAATGTACTAACAAGTTGTGAACTCAGGCATTAGGCCTTACTGTGGTCAGATGCAAAAGGGGGAGAATTCTACCTGCCCTGATCACCTTACAAGGGAAAATAAAATAACCATTGCAAAGCCTTTTATACGCTCAGGATTGCAGAAATTCGGGTGACGATAATGATGAGTCATTGAATCAACAACCCAGTGAGCACTTCTCAGGGGCCAGGCATCCAGGGATGTGGTAGGAACCCAATTGTGCAGGCGAATTGCAAAGCACGTGGTTTAGTGGGAAGACACAGGTATGTGAACCCATGAGTATAGTGCAGAATGTGGGGTATTGGAACAAGGGCAGATCACCAGGGAGAGACAGAGCTGTCACATGACCCAGCCTAGAGGGTGGGGCGGAATGGATAAGCAGCATCAGAGGGGTGTCTTTGGCCCTTAATCCAGCCCTATGTTAGGGTTCACCTTCTCATTCTTAAAGGAAGTCCCAAGATATACGGTTTGGTCTCGACTTTCCTGCTACCACAAATGTTTGCCACCTTCTGAGAGATTATTTTTATGGGCCATAGCATTAATAGACTCAGAGCCTGGACAAAAAGATGGTTGGTTTCATTCACCAGGCACACACTGGGCTCCAAAGTCCTGGTCTTTTTCTAGGCACTGACATAAACTAATAAATAAAACAGTACACATTCATGTCCTCATGGAGATCAGGAGAGACTAAGGTCAATTGTTTGTTGTTGTTAGGTGCCATCAAGTCGGGTCCTACTCATGGCGACCCTCATAGGGTTTTTAATGGCTGCCTGGTTTCTTGGGATTATTTTGGGAGTGGGCTGCCACGTCCTTCTTCTTCTTCTTTTTTTTTTTTTTGCCATGCTGGGGATCAAACCCAGACCTCAGAGAGTGCAGACTGGCACTCTACCAATTGAGCTAAACCCCCACCCAATAGGATCAATACACAGGATACAAAATTAAAATCAGTAAAATCCCACAGTCCAGGAAACCCTGTCCGTATCTCCAGGATATGTGCCCAGGGTGCCCACCCATCCACTTCTAGCCCAGGTGATGCTGGTAGAAGCTTCTACCTCTCATTGGAACACTTTCCACCCTGTTTTCCAGATCCCACCTGTCATCTCCACCATGGTCCTGCCAACATCAGTCAAAGATCTCATCCAACTCAAGTCAACTCATTCCATGCACTCTGGGGTCAATCTTTTTTCTTGACCCACCAATCCCTGCATAATCAGCTCCCTGTAGACGCTGCTGGCTTTATCTGTCCCCTGGCCCTCTCCTTCATGTTAGTTTAAACCCAGTGCTGCTCTCCTCCTTTGAAACTACCAAGTCCTCCCATGTGAAGTGGCTTGGACATACAATTCTTTCCCCTGCAGTCTTCTTCTCCAAATGACTTCCTTAACTTCCGGTACTCTTCACCCACGTCTTAGTTTCAACACCACCACCTCAGGGAAACTGGGTTCAGGACCCTATGGGAAAACTACCCTCCCGCATTTCAGGTCTGCACAGTGCGGTGGGGAGGGTGAGAAGAGTCAGAGGGGCTGAACATGGGCCTTCACTTAGCCCCATGTCACTGTTCAGCTTTTTATTCCTAAAGAAAGTCCTACAAGCCAATGGCCCCCTAGACCCCCACCTGCAATTTCAATTCACACCCCTCATAACCACATAGGTATCTCTGGTGATGTCACACTGTCAACAAATATTTGTCCTTTAGTCAACCGACATTTATCAGAGTAGAGGGGGTGCTTGGGCATGCCAGCAAGAGAGGGGAACCAGAGCTGGCAAGCGAAAAGCTCAGGGTCACAAGACAAACGAACCTTGTCCCTATTCCAGAGGTGAGGCCACGAGTATTCTGTGCAAGACCTTATTTAAACTGCATAATGCTGTGAGGAAATCACAGCTGGAAACTCAGGTGGAACTAAGGGTCCTCATCACCTGAGGGGGCCTCTCATCCAAGCATGCCCTCCCCTCCTCTAAACCATATGCAGACAAAGGACACCATTTATAGTCCCGGGGCAGGGGAGGGGGCATCAAACCAGTGAATTATTCTTGAAAGCCCTCCAGCCTTACCAACTTCCTTACTTGGTTCAACTAATATCAGAGTCTTAATCCACTTAAGTGTCTTGATAGGATTAACTAGTTTGGAAGCTTTTTATTTTCTCCCTGTTTCATGAAAACTGTAGGCTACTCAAATGCATAATTTCTTCTTGAGAGAGCAGTGAAAAAAATCATCTTATACTGGGGTAAACACCCACTGGGCTTATATACTTCAAAATGTCAAGGACTAAAATCTAGAGTTCTTTATAGTAAAACAAAATTGTACACTGCTAGATAGTAAGGAAGAAAACTATTCTTTTTTCTGGCTTAATATGATGAAAAATGTTGGAATCCAATCAAATAAACACATTTCATAACTTAAAGATATAAGCTTGGTGCATCTGAAAAGGAGCCATGTATTTATTTCTGGAGTGTGTGAGGCATTTTGGTTGCCCTCTGGCTAAATAGTGGTGAACAAAGAAGATTAGAGTCTCACGTGGCTTCCAATTAAACAGAGGAAGCAAAGATCAAGCAAGTAAATATCACAAAGGAAAATGAAAGGCTGGGTGCTATCGCGCACACCTGTAATCTCAGCGGCTTGGGAGGTTTAGGCAGCAGGATTGTAGGTTCCAGGCCAGAGGTGGCCTGCACAAGTTACTGAGATCCTGTTTTGAAATAAAAACATTAAAAAGGGGCTGTGAGTGCAGCTGAGTGGCAAAGCACTGGTCTGTCACGCATGAGAGGCTATGTTCAACCTCCAAGTAATGCAAAAATAAGTAAATAAATAAATGTTGTTAGGTGCCGTCTAGTCCAGTCCCATTCATAGTGACCCTATGTACAACAGAAAGAAGCACTCCCTGACACTGTGCCATGCCCTGCGCTATGTCAGTGCTTCTCTGCTATGCATAGGGTTTTCAATGGCTGATTGTTTCAGGAATGAACTGCCAGGTCCTTCTCCCATTTCTGCAGTTCTAGGGATCGAAGCCATGGCCTCAGAGTGCACAGAGCAGCACTCTACCAACTTAGCTAAACCCCAGCCCCCTAAATAAATAATAGAAAATGAAATGTTCCTTTATATGTAATATGAAGATCAGGGTTTTTTTTGAGAGCTAATACCAAGAGAAGAGTGAGGTAGCTCATTTTAGAGTGGGATGTTGCGGAACGCTTTTCTACAGGCATGTGCATTGAGACCCCAAGTCTTTTCCTGGTTCCTGCAGAAGCCCAGATGAAGCGAGAGATGGATATCTCAGAACTAAGAAGCAGAAAAGCTGCTGAGAGAAGGTAGAAAGGTGAGAGTCAAGTGGCCTGTGAGGAAGGGGCTAAAGAGTGAGGACCCCCTCAGGCTTCTCCCAGAATAGAGAACTACTAAGCCCCATGTCCACCGAGATGTGGGTGCCCTAAGCTGTTGCTGGTGGAAGAAATGATCCCAAATCTCCTTTCAAAGTGAGCCAGAGGTGAAGATGCAGGTGGCGCCCCCTACTGGGCCCAGTGCAAAAGGACCATCTCACAAGGATCGTCCCCAAATGAAGAGCTCCAAATTTTCCAATTTTAAAGGTAGAGAAACTGTCAGATGATTTAAAAATTAAGTGCATACTGACCATGGCTCAATATTGTACTCATATATTTTACTGTTTTATACACTAGAAAGAGACATATGTGTGTTTTGTTAAGAGTTGCTTCCTGTTTTAGATTTCAAGGACAAAAATAATTCTCAAAGAACTCACATCTGGTAAAGGCCACATTTCATGACATTTCTCTCAAATTTCCTTTAAAATGTCCTCTCTTTAGGTCTCATTTCAATTCCATTAAAGACTTCAGATGTAACAGGAAAAAGAAGAGTATAAATTCCAGAAATACCTGACAAGTTTAGTCGTAATTGAATGCATATAATTCATTTTAAAAAGTTCAATGTGAGCAGCCTTAGTGATCAATGCAAATTAGGAACTTATAAACTCCTTGAAGGTAGGCGCCTTGTCTTTAGTAACATGAATCTGAGGACTTACACCTACTAAATGGTCAAAAATCTTACTGGGCTGAACCAGAAGTCTCAGCAGAATAATCTAAGTAAATCTTAGATAATTCTCTCGAAATGATAATAAAAACATCCTCACTGGCAATGTTATTACTCCATTTTATTTTTTGTAAAGTTTAACTGACAGATATGATGACATGTCCCCCAGAAGACTGGCTGCAAAAATACTGGTAAAGACCCACATTTGTAGTCATGATAATCAAGTTGTTTTTTCATTTCTTAATTTTTAGCCAGCCATAACAACTTTTAAAATGCTCTTACTTCAGTGAAGATTGCCACATTCTTTTAAAAAGCATATTATCTTATCTAAACAATAGCACTAAAGAATAAATAGCCAGGCACCACGACATCTGTAACCCCGGGGACTCAGGAGGTGAAGGGAAGAGAATGGAGAGTTCCAGGCCAGAGGCAGCCTGTGTAACTTAGTGAGGTCCTCACTCAAAATTAAAAAGTTTAAAAAGGGGCTGGGGTTGCAGCCTAGGGGTAGAGCACTTGCAAAGTGTGCAAAGCCCTGGATTCAAATGCCAAGTACTGCATAATAAATTAATTAATAAAGATAAATAGTAAAGAAAAGGTTGAGAAAGTCTTTTGAATTGTGGTTATTGTTGTTGTTGTTGTTGTTGTTGTTTAAAGAAAAGTCTCATTGTGTAGCCCAGTATGCCCTCTAATTCTCGATCCAACTGCCCCAGCCTCCTGAATCGTGAGATGACAGGTGTGTGCCACCCTGCCTGGATAAGAAAGTCTCCAATGGAGGAAAACTATTGCCATGAGGATGTTTTCATCTAGAAGCAACAAAAATCACTGAGATAAAATGGAATGATACAAAGAATTGAAGGGAAATGCTCAGCAGAAAAGTGAAGAAATTTAGAGGTAAAATTAAGTTTTGCTGCTTGCTAGCTGGGCTCAAGAATTTCGGACTTCTATTTGCTTTTTTATTTTTATCTGTGAAATGGGACGTAGTAGTAATCCCAACTCAGGGTTTTCCTTTTCTTTCCTTTTCTTTCTTTCCTTTTTTTTTTTTTTTTTTTTTCAGTACTAGGGGTTGAACCCAGGGTCTTGCGCGTACATGCTTTGCGAGTGCTGGGCCACTGAGCTACACCCCTAGGCCACTTTTTCACTTTTTTGAAACAGGCTCTCACTAAGTTACTCAGACTACCTGTGGTCTCGAACTTGAGATTCTCCTGCCTCTGACTCCCGAGTCGCTGGGATTACAGGCGTGCACCACCGTGCCCAGCTTCAACCCAGGGTTTTCAAAGATGAAATGGGTGATCTTATCAGCACTGTGAACTTCTCAGTAGATGCTAATATAAAAAGGAGAGATCTGGTGGCTTTGAACCAGAAAATTATCAATGTGGTACAGCAAAATTATTTACTAAGTCCAAGGTGAGAACAAGTACAATTATTTGGACCACTGAGGAGACTAAGGGAAGAAAAAGGTTAGCATGCCCTGAGAGCTGACCTACACTGATAATATCCTCATTGTTGTCGTTACATAGCATCAAGTGGGTGTTTGACTCATAGCGGCCCGACGTACAACAGACGAAACAATATTGTCAGTGCTTCTCTGCTATTCATAGGGTTTTCAATGGCAGATTGCTTTTTTGGGAGTGGGTTGCCGGGTCCTTCTCCCAAGCCTAAGCACCTGGTGTTCCCAGGTGGTCTCCCATCCAAGTACTAATCAGGGCTGACCCTGCTTAGCTTCCGAGATTTGACAGGATCAGATGCTATGGTGGTACGGTTGCAGGCAATTACATCCTCAGATCTCTGCAAAATATACAATTCTAGGAAATCTAAATAGGAACTTTTTATCATCTCTACATGCAGAGGGAGTTTAATAGTTAATTTAGGCACGCTAGGACATGCACTTCAAAAAAGAATACATGTTCAAGACTCCCCCGTACTAGCATAGGGTAAAATGTCTCAATGATTTTGGAGGAAAGCCATGTATATTTCAACAAAAATATGGCATTTCTCATTCATTCTATACATGGGATTCAAAATACCAATAAAATTTAAGTGGAGAATTGTATTTTTCAAATTTGTATACACACTAATAATTCTTCAAAGGACTGTCAGACACAGTTAATGCAAATTTAATGAGATAATGTCAATATTCCAAAACTGTTCAGGGCCTGGTGAGAGAAAACGATGTGAAGTTAACAGGAACCAAAAGGAACCAATGACTCTGTCATGCTGAAATGCTTCTTCCATCCTTTCACTGATCTCCTGGGGAAAATTTTAAGCCTCTATGATACTCAGTAAGCCAGCACCCGTAGCCCTGTGGCATCCCATCCTGTCAGATCTTGGAAGCTAAGCAGGGTCAGGCCTCGTTAATCCTTGAATGGGAGACTGCCTGGGAACACCAGGCACTGTAGGCTTGGGAGAAGGACCCTGAAACCCACTCCCAAAAAACAATCCACCATTGAAAACCCTATGAACATCAGAGAAGCACTGACAATAGTGTTTCGCCTGTTGTATGCAGGGTCGCTATGAGTCGGACATTGACTTCACGGCACCTAACAACGTAATACATAGTTTCCTAGTATGTAGAATAGGAACAACAACAGCACTTCCCTTAGATGAATTTTAGAAAGTTAAATGTGTTAATGCTTCTAAAGTGCTCATGATGGTGCCTAGCACCAGGATAACACTCAGTATATATCTATTATTCTTGTAATTGTTATGTTTGATTATTTGAGAGAGAAGTCAGGCCTTTTACTAACTGTGTTTATCTTGATTTTCCTTTTCAATTAGACCCGAAATTCTGGAGTGTGACACACATATTCTTTCAGTTTATTGAGGAAAAAAACAACCAAAGGAAGCAGCAAAGCTTGAAGACTCAAATAGACAAGGAGTAATGAAATTCTTGCAAATATGACTGAAGACATTTGAAAGTAGAGAAGTGATGACTATTTCTACCTTAGATAGTTCCAGGTTTTTCCAGGGTTTACTTTGCACGGATTTGTTTGTTTTGGAGGAGACAGGAAAGAACAGTGACAAGTGGAAAGGAATTTGCTGGCTGCTCCTCTCACATGCCCCAATCAGGCCCATCAACTTCACACCCATAGTGTTTAGAAGTTTAAATCCAGTCTTAGTGCCTTATGAAGATCCAGTCTCTAACCCCTCCTTCTGCACTGAAAAGAAGGATGTTCCTTTCTTAATCTGACTGGTATCATAAGGAAAGGGATGCTTTTAGACTGGCCTGGAAGAATAAATGGGTGGTCATTGCTAGGAGAAGCAAAACAGGGTGGACTTCCCAGAGAATATGGCAGAATGGATTATGATCATGGACTAGAGTACCCAAGTCATATGCTGGCCATCTGTGTAGATGGGGCAGGTAAAGGCCTTCCCTTTCTAGTGAACACACAGGCATGCCAAAGCCATTGTCCAGATATTCACTAAGTACTGTGCCTGTGGTTCATGCAGGTGCATTTTTGGACAAAGCTGATTTATCCAGGTGACTCTTGACCTCTGCAAAGCAGGG